>JASAND010003566.1:0-37612 GCA_030248195.1 Trissonchulus latispiculum
AAGTGGGTTTAACAGCTTAGTATATGACGGCACAAACGCCCCCATCGTTGGGCAAACAGGGAACGCACCCTAGGAGACGCAGCATCGCCACACACAGTCTTTAATCTGTAACCCGGCAGACACACTGGTTAAAATTTTCAAATTTTATCTCACACGAAATAAGAACAGAGAGATCTCTGGTGGCCATCAATTCCGGGGTCCGAATTCACATTAATTACGTGAATTCATAGTCCCAGGTCAACTGCATGCGACAGGCTGACTAAGTGGACTGTACGTAAATCGGTATGATCCCCCGGCCGCGCCGGCGTCTCCCGAACTACCGTTTCATTAGTCAGCCGCCGCGGGTGGACAGGATGACCAACTAGACTGTCGTAAATCAGCATGATCTCTCCGGTCAAGCCGGTGCCTTCCGAACTACCGTTTCGTTGGTCAAACGCCATGCAGCGGAGCTTTACGTCAATTGACGGGCTGCCCTGTTCTAATCACCAGAGTTGTCTGCTCTAGGGAGCCATCCACAACCCACCCTTCAACGTAATTGTACTTGTTTTGTTACTTTATCTGCGTTTCCTCCATTAAGTTATCAAATTTGATAAAATTTCGAACGTAGATAACTTTCGGTATTGTGAAACTACATGTAGTCTTGGCAAAATGAGTCCTATTACCGAAGAAATCCATAATCTTAGCTATCTACAAAAATTCATTATTAAGTAGCATCCTAACATTGTTTCAATTCCGTAACTTAAATATAGTCACGCCTACGTATAGTACGATTTACCATTCACTCCAGGTATCTACTAGTAAGGTACAGCACCCGATTAATTGTTATACATGTGTTTGTTAATGCACTGTCATACTGTCATACTATTATCGTCATCATATCACATGCAACCATCCTTATTTTACCAAGTATAAGATCAGCTCACCTTTAGGATGGGAAGAGCCCTGATTCATCTTTTCCATTTTTTCTAGTCATTTTCAGCCGCTTTTGGGGAATGTTGGTCCCTTTCCGCCCTTTCCGTATTTTAGAATCCTTAAACAAAACAAATACTTTATGCCAAGTTAACAGGCTTTGGCTCCTGGCCGTAGCAAGTTCTATCTTTAATTGGTTTTGGCTAAATTTATGAAATAAATTCAGCACATTAATTCCACGTAATGGTCCCAGTTTGAAGAACTTTAATTAGTTGCAGCGAACTCCTAAATATTTTTACTTCTGTAATCCCGAAAGTGCTTTACTCCTCCCATAAGTTCGTGGCTATGTACCAAATTTTAGCGTCAGCATTTATTTGGAAGGTACTTTAGACTGCTATTGCTTTGATCAAAGTCATGCAATACATTTTTGAGCCAGTGAGGAGCTTTTGCTTGAAACGTCGAGGCTGAGCATCTAAACATTAAAGCAGATAAGCCACCGTCGAAAAATAGTTCTCGTAACAGCGTTAAATAAATTTCTAAAACGATGGTAACTTTTACGAGTCAACTTGCCAAAATTTTGCTTCACATAAAGCTCAAATCGAACTCATAGCTTTTTGCAACACCCAGAACTAATTTGAGATAAATTTGGGCATGGCCCGTCACCCGCCTCTACGGCGCTCTCCGAAACTCATCTCTAACCAACTGATTTTTCTTGCTTACAACGAATTTTCTTCAGCAAATTATTTGTGTCAATCATTAATCATTAATCTTCGCTACATACTTACTATTTGCTATTAGGCCAAAAATGGACTGGAATACATCCGCTGTTAGGGGCTTGTCTTTCACCCATTTGTAATATTTCACAGATGTCTTCATTCAGCCCTGCGGTTCTGCCTGCAACGCTTCTTCAAAATCGCCAACATGATTTATTTACGCATACTGGCTGGAATTTCCAGATTATTTTGAAATAGCCATTTGGTTATTTTCTCACTTTTAAAAATTCCTTTAAAATTTCCAATCTTTTGCATTTTCCAATCTGAGCTTGGTGCCCTGTGGCTTGAGCTTTGACTGAATAGAAGAAAATAAATGTCCCTGCCCATGATTTAAAATAATCTAAGCCTCAAACTTGAGAAATTCACGCAAAGCAAACCGTTAGAATTAACTGCAACGCCATGCACCTCGTAAGAAAACTCGTCAAATAGTTAATGATTAATGTCTTTCCAGTATTTCGAAATTTGGTTAGGATTTTGAGTTTCCAAGCGAATACACGAACGTCTGATACCTAAAAACCCGCCTTCCAGGCCCGCACTGAGTCTCCAATTACGAAATAATTCAAAATTGTTGGCAAAAAAATTTCGCATGCACCTTATTTCATGGGATGATGGCTTTGTTTTTAAAATGTTTCAAAAACCTATTGTATTCCGATTTTGACATCTTGCGGAAACTGGTTTTCCGTTAACATTGACTTATTTGATTAGTAAACTTAGCCACACTTTCATATTGTTAAACAAATAGTTACATCATACCCTGTCGTAAAACTCCCAACTTGACAACCAAAAAAATTGTCAGCTTTACAGGTAAAATTTCGAAAAGTTGAAATTATATATCGCTTATTCTAAACGTCCGGGAAAGTGGCACAAGCAGCTGGCAAACTCTCAAACTCGGCAGTTCAATCCCCGCCTGGGCACATTCCTTCACATCTTTCAATTCCTAATTTCAACATTTCTCCGTCACCGATGTGACGAATTTGGCATTAAATATTGGTCAACTTATTCCCTAATTTTTTAATTGCAGACGTAAGAGTGTGTCTTTTGCTCACTTCATTTAGCAATCACCCAAGTCCATCAAAACCAGCTCCCCGTAGAGAATATAGGAATGAAGTCATCTCTCTAAAAATGCTCGACATTCATAAAAATTGGGCCTTCTTCTTTATTTGCTTGCTTCGTTTCTATCTCCCATCACAGTTAAAAATTCCTTATACAGCATAGTGTTTCTGAGACAAACAGATTTGCCGTTTCTGGCATTCCTTTTACCTTTTACCTTTCTTTATCGTCCCACCGTAGTGTGTTGGGGTCTTGGGAGAGGGTTTTTCCCATTTGCTTGCCTGTTGAATCCGCCACTGATTTCCGATTCACTGTAATACGGACTATTGTTCGGCTAAAATAAACACCAAATCTTACTATTAGACTTCATTACTAAATCTAAAGATGAACTCAAATTCCCAGATGACATTATGTTTTCACTGTACAACGTATACACCAAAGTTGGCTCAGCTTCAAAACTTGGTTCGGTTGTCCTTGGTCTCCTTATTTCAATTTCAAATTTGCAATATTTCTTTTTTGGAATGAGCTGCCTATGGACTTTTGGACCTATGGATTTTAAAAACAGCTCAGGCCTAGAACTTTTAATTTTTTTTAGTAATGGTCTTTCACAGTCCAACGGAATTTCACCTCAGTTACTCCGAAATAGACATTGTTTTAAGCTCCCGATTAAGCTCACATGATTTTATGATGATCTACTTTTGTTTAAAGATTTTCTTTTATTCCACCCTGTTTGGATTGGTGGTTTCCGAAATTTCTTTAACATCTTTCCTTCGATTTTGCAATTTGAAAAATTGGAGAGAAAGAAACTGTGCCTATCCCATATTAAAACCAACCACCTGGTGATAGCTCATTCTTGACATTGCGAATCACTAACATTCTTGAATAAGGGTCATTTTAAAGTGAAACCTAAACTGTTTAATAGGGTCAATTCTGCTTCGCCAAACGTCATTTAAATTTAGCTTCAGAAGTTGCCGTTCTCGCTAGTCGAAATCGCAAAATTATAATTTCGCCAGAGTGATTTTGTGATTGCATTTAGCTTCAATCAATTAACTACACAAAAGCTATCCCCCAATTACCAATCCCTTACAGTTTCGTCACCACAATTAGCCGCGCACACCTGCTTAATTGATAAAATTTTTCCTTCGAACAGGAAACTATAGGCAATTGTAGAATTCTGCTTTTAGATTGATTGGCTAAATACAATTATGTGCTTTGTGCTGACCCCAGACGCTGCGATTAGGTCTATAGAGCAAGCATTTTCACTTTTATTAACCACTTTGATTGGACTCGAAATTACCGCCCAGCTGCAGCAGAAACGCCTTTTGGGTTGTAGTTTTAATTTTTTACAGGCCTTATACAAATAGCCAAAATAGCCTCGGGAAGACGTTTTTCTTGAAGTTTAAACTTAAGTTCAACCTGGTTTCTTTTAGCTAGCTTTCCAACACTTCGGGAAATCCATGTTAAAAAAAACTGTTTTCGTGCTCTCGCATTTTCCATCAAATTCAGGGAGCCTTACTTTCCGTAGTTGCATTGTAAGAAGTGAAGTCTAGGTTTTCAACTGATACAAGATTTATTGTGGAACTCCCAAATTTCATCACATTACAGTCTGCCAATGTTCACTGCAAATACTCGAACTAGCACTTTAAATGAAGTGACTAAACCTCTTCCCTTGCTTAACTAATTCCTACAATAGTCATCTGAGAGTAAATTCTGTACCTTTGCTTTAATCGTAAGAACTGTCTCTTCCAGCTAACAGAAATAAAGAGTTTGGAAAATTCGTTAAATTTAACGAAAACTTTAACTTTTGGATTAAGCTGAACCGCTGTCATAAAAAGCAGTCTGTCTTCACATGGCCCAAGGGAATTGAACTGTTAATAAATGGTTTTCCAAAAGTGATTCGTCACTCATCAGTTTTGAAATCTAATGGAGCTGCCTCAGTTGGGAGTTTTGTCACAAACGCGTCAAATTCAAACTGTAGATAGTAACATTTTTATTCTAATCATGGTTTTTGGCTGACGATGCTGCCCTTTGAAACAATTTCACTGAAGCTGTAAAGTGAATTTTATTGTAGCGCCGACGTTTTAATCGCTTTCTAAATTTCCTGCATTTCCTTGCTGATTACTCGTAGAGTCCTGACAGACATTATTCAAGGTTTAACTGAATTCTTCGCTATATATGTGCTTAGTTTTGGTGAAACATGCGCGAAATCCGTAATTAGGAAATTCGTCAAATTGTTGAAAACACATGTGACTTGTTTTTATTCGCCCAAATATTAGTGCACCAGTGTTTAACCTAAATTTAGGGGCTGACAGCTCTGCCGCAAGTTTGCCTTCAAAGGTGGACAGTTGCTCTAATGGTAAATTTTGCCTTGATATGGTCCAAATTGTACTTTCTTTGTACGTCAAACCTAGCTTTTCGTTATTACTTCCGGAAGCATCCTTCTATTATTTAGGATCGTGGTAGAGAGCCGATCATAGAATCTTAATTTAAGCTTTAAACGGGTTCTTTCCAGCTAAGCTCCCCCTACGATCGCACCGGCTCGCGCACCCCTAAGTTACACCAGCATTTTACGGTTGTTTTCGCTCTGATAGTTTCTCACCTTACTTCCTTTAGACGGCACTTTTGACATGCAATGGCTTCACCAAGTTTCAGCGATCGGGCGTGGGGCTCCGTTTCTTCGGCTAGTCTACTGCACAGTCTTCCTGTTGGTGGACAGGCAAATAAGTGAAATTCCTGCTAGCAACATAGTACACTTTAATACACTACTTTATACTAAAATTAAACTGAGCATACTGTGCTCTCGCCTTTGCATTTTCTGTAACTATACTGCAACTTGGTGGCTTGACCTCTTTCCTTGTTGGGGTTCACGTAACCAATGTCTCATCGTTCTAAATTTGGACAATTGTGTAATAGTTTCTGTTTGATTTCATTGCCCCGCTGATAGTATTCCAGTTTGCCGCAACTATTACTACACGTGTGCAACAGCAGTCTTTTGAAGAAGACGACAAGTCTTGAAAAAAACTTAAACTGCAATGGATACCATGTACTACAATCTTACTTTTCTTACGGACTTTTGTTAAGTCCGTGCTAGATGTAGATAGGCAGGCAGTAGGCCCTGATCTTATAACTGATTTTCTTCGTTATTTCCTTTTCACCTTCGGCTTAAATTACTCTAGTGCAGCCAGATGTAGCGGCTCATTTTTCATTTTCGGTTACCTAAGTTTCTGCACCGGCTAGAGGTTTTCTTCCATTCCATAGTAGCCGGTAGTGCTTCAATTCCAAATTGGAGGACCAATTTTTGCGAGGGAGGGAGATATGTGACAGAGCTAGTCTTTTAACAACTACAGAGCTAGTCTTTTAACAACTTTCTTAAAGTAAAATTAAAATTAACGCAAACTGAAACAATTTGAACTTAGGTACGGAATAAGCTACAGCTAGCTAAAGCCATACGTAGTGCTTGGAATTTAGGTGATAATTTAATTAAGTATTGAACTCAAGAGGGTTGGCCTTAAATCTACACTGAGGTAATAGCTCCAATTGTGTCGGACGATCACTAGGTAATCAAATTGAATATCTAAGAAAAGTATTATAAGATATACGGTAGAGAATTAATTAACTACTGCTTAGCTATGAATATAATTGTTATTGGTATTCTTGTATTGTGCTAATGTATTAAATGGTATTCTTCGTTCTTGTGATGTCTCGTAGTTCTACTCCGTTGCTACCGTAATTCAGGAACATAGTGTTTGTAAGGATAACCAAAATTGGGCTTCCAAATTGGGTTTTCTGGAAAGAGTTGGTCTTCCTATTTCTGACAATGATAGATTTTATGGAGGAGTTGGAAATTGGCTTTAGGCTTGTTGCTTACGTCAATCGTCCGAAAGATGGAATATTCTAGAAGCTTCTTAGCCCAAAAAGCTAGCAACAAGCGAGAATATTTTGTTGGAAAAGCTAAGAGCTGGAAACTTGTAATACCTATGGGAAATTTAGAGAGAACCTAACTTTAGACTATTCTTGGAATTGGAAACAAATTGTAGGTATTACGTAATCGCAATCGTCTTACGGTACTTCGGCTTGGAATAGTTTGCTTTTGTGTTATTCATGGGGTCTTGGTATTTGTGCTAGTGGAGTCAAGTGGTGTTCAATAAACTGTGTGCTTGCTATATTGTCAAAGTAAAAGATCGTGAAGTGTACCTATTGCCTAAGCTAAGACTCCGATAAGACTAGTGAAGATCCACTGCGCTTTAACTCTGCCTGTGCTGGTCGTCGACCCCACGGCCCGCGACACATAGAATGTGACGCTTGTCACACTCTTATCATTATGTACTCTTGCTGTAACCTATAACCTATAACTTGTACTAATGGGTTTTAACCCATTCGATTCAGGTGCGGAAAAGCGAAAAGCCAGTCCTGCCTGAATTAGCCGAATCATATCTCTGATTAGTCAATTAAGGTGGCGATTCCCTTTGGTCACATAAAGTTTGCACCATTGTTACTCATCCATTACTTGGAGTTAAGAAGGCATTTCTATATCAAAATGTAGCTTTACATTTTCTCTTTTTAATGCATGCCACGAAACTAATGTTGCTTTTCTAAAATATTTTTAACACGTTTTAGAAGAAGTATAATTTTCCAGAATTTTTGCAGACTCAAGTAAATTTTTTAGTGAGACATCGGTTATATCATTCGATACTTCCATCAAATAGCTGGGGACGATTTTTTATTTATTGTGAAATCGCTCTCCGTTGTAGAGAAATAAGCTGAAATGTGTGCGTAACCTGTATTTTTCCGACTTTTTCCAAATTTGTCAAGCGATTACTTTAGCTAGAAAGCAGCAATCGGGGCAACTAAAAAATCGTCCCTGGGTATATTTGTGCAGAACGTATTATGTAAGTAGCAGCCCTCCAGCTTGCATGGTGAATGCTCCACAATCTTTGAAAAAAAATTGGTCGTGTTTTTGCAAAAACTACATTTTTATGATAGCAGCCTACAGGATAGCAGTTGGAAGACGATCATGCGTCGGATAATTTGCCCCTATGAGACCTTCAGATCGACGCCCTTAATTTGATTTTACGGCGTACGTAGTTCAAGAAATGTTGGATTATTTGATTTCTGCAAAAATGACAAGTTTTCGACGCCAAAGCGAGAAAATCGGCTATATCTCACGGTAGTAAAAAGCTAGAAAGTTGCTTTAAAAATGAAAAATATGAAGCTCAATGAGATCTTTCGAATGAATATATTCATAACTGTGTAGCTGATGCCAGACTTTCAGAAATTAGAAAAAACCGCCCTGACCGGAAATCTCGAATTTTTGAATCGGGCTTGCGCGGAGGGTGTTAGAACTCTAAAAGAGCTTATTTCGGAAAGTTTCGTCAAATTTCATCTTCATTTATGCCGCCAACCAACAATATGTGACCAAAAGGAATCACCACGTTAAGAATCTGTCCTGAATTATCTGTTATTTGCGGAAGGCCGAAGAGCCAGTGTTAATCAGTTGGAAACAAGATATAATCGGAAGTGGACATTACTCGGATCTCAGTGTAGGTGCTCTAGTTGAATCAGAGCTTGATATAGACATTTGAGGCAGAGACAATTTGGGGAATTGCACCGGATCATCTGTGGGACCTAAAACCAGTCACAAAACTTTAAACTTTCGTAATCAAATTGAATCTTCTTAGTTACATTATTTTAAAATGCTGCTTTCCGTCATTCTTACTCTACTTGGAATGGAAATGCCCATCGCTCTGCACTGAGTGGTTAGATCGGAAGAATAAAGAAGAGATTAAATAAAAAAACTCGCACTAATCCCATAACCTGACCAGGAAACCCCCAACCGGGCCGACCCTTGCATTGTCCCCCCAGGTGACCGAACAGCATCCGAAAGTGCTATTGTTACTGGCATTTCGGGCTCACCCAAAGACCGGAACTTGCACTACTAACCCTTTTAACTTAGTTAAGTTAACTTGTTTCGCAGATCTTGTTATTAGTTTATATTGTCCTTGGTAAAGAGGACGGACAAAGAGTTTTATCTAAAGCACGAACACAAGCATATAGGGTCTGCACAGTAGAGTTTGGTGATAGGTTTAATAGTTAGTTAGTTGACCACAAGAGGAAGAAAGAAAGAAGTAGCTGAACTAAGTTAAAGAATCAAAACCTTGTCCCTATCAATAGCTATTCACTTGGGTAAATTGAGTACTGGCAACTCTGGCAAACTATAATCTGTTTGCCTACATTAGCTGAATTGTGTCACTGTTTATTGTTTATATCGCATACTGCCCTGTTCATAGTTTGCTTGACCCCTGTACGCATTATAATTATCGCTCTGTTATTATCCTTATTATCATTATTAATAAACTGCAGTGCCTTGTAGTCAGTCTCTTGAACTAAGGCACTTAATCCTAATCAAGACATTAGAGCCGGATTCGACCCCTGAACAAGTAAGTGATTTAGTCTGACCCCTTGGCCCTACAAAGACAACATCACGGATTTGGGATCTTGATTTGTCAATTAAGATCCAAGCCAGCAGAGTTCATTGTTACTGAACCAAATTCATCCCCTGGAAAGCAAGTGTCGACCCCGCTTGCTAAAGAGATCAGCCGAAGCCCCACCTCTATCAAACGGACTCACAATCAAGACCCCAATTCAGGTTGGCCGCAAGGAATTCTCAGTTTTGGACACATCACCTTCTGAGAATCCGGTGCCTAAGTTTATCTTCTGGATAAACGTGCAGACCTTCCGTGCTTTGAAGTGGTTGTTACCCAGAGCTAGTGTCTTGTTAGACCGAAACGGAACGGAAACTCATTGGAAAGAAATTGGAGCCTAATCTTAGCCACTTCATTACATATGGCTAGATAGTACAGAGTGTGGACATCTAACATGCATAATATGGTTAGCTAAGTGAGTAATAGTCCATAGTGAGTAATAGCAAAATTTTCAATCACCCACCCTGGGCCAGCCCAGAGGTCATGGCAAGGTATCCAATATATGGCTAGATAGTACAGAGTGTGGACATCTTACATGCATAATATGGGTTAGCTAAGCGAAGTCCATAGTGAGTAATAGCAATATTTTCAATTTTGGTCCGGAGTTGTTCGAGGGTCGGTTTTGGGGTGGGTCGACTATTTTGGATACCCTGGTCGAAAACTTACACATATTAAGGTTGAAACCTCTGGCTATTACCACGCAAATAATTTTCCAGCTGCGGCTTTTTACTAATCCTGTAGGTGGGTGATTTTTTTGCGAATTTTCAGAGTGCTTTTTTGTTCATCTTGCTATACGTATTTCCTCCCGAAAGACAAAGTTTTCGCGAATAGGGCGGAAAGTGGAACTTCCCTATTCGGCGACAAACCTGGTTTCTATTATTTTTGTCGCCGAGTACATTCCCTATTCGGCGCACAAAGGTGGTTTCTGTTATTTTAGTCGCTGAATAGATTCCCTATTCGGCGCACAAGGCTGGTTTCTGTCATTTTGCCCGATGAGAAACGGCATTTTTTCCGTTTCAGCAAAATCTCAATTGTAAACATGCACCGTGTATTTTCTAGGTAAGTGTTTCCCTGTACTACCAAGTTGGTTGCCCGTCGAGGGCATTTTCTCCCCTAGTTTCGCTTATTTTTCCGCTGCAGAGAAAAATCATGCCAGAGAAGTTACATATATGTGCGACTATCAAGAGATATTGAGTACACAAACCGAGCAAGATTCCGCAAATTCGTTCAAGCTAGGTTTTGCCTCAAAATGATTCCACGAACTGGAGCTGGCATGGTCAGAATTGCGCTGTCCAGTTTTTGCCAAAACCAAATTCCAGTTTAGTGGATGGTACTCAGCTGACTGGGATAAGGCACGTAAAAATTTTGCTGAATTGAACTATGTATTTTGGAATAAAGCATAGATATGGCTTGGACTGGGCAATGGCACGTAAGTTTTAACTTGAAATAACGTTTTTGGACTTCCCCTTAAATGTTTCTTTGACTGGGCTAGCTTTAAAATTATTTTACGCTGGAACAGCTGGAAACCTGCTGCCAAGAATTTGCTTTAAGGTGGTGATTCCTTTTGGGCACATATTATTGGTTGACGGTTCAAATCAAGATGAAATTTGATGAAACTTTCCAAAATAAGTTCTTTTAGCATTCTAACACCCTCCGCGCAAACCCGCTTCAAAACCTTGGCGTCTCCGTTCAGGGCGGTTTTTGCCAATTTTTGACATTTAGGCGGTAGCTGCATAGCTATAATTGTATGCATTCGAAAGATCTTGTCGAGCTCTACATTTTTGCTTTTTGAAGCTCCTTTCTAGCTTTTCTCTATAGTGAGATATAGCTGATTTTCATATTTTGGCGTTAAAAACTGGTCATTTTTGCAGAAATCAAATAATCCGCCATTACTTGAGCTACGCAAGCCGTAAAATTAAACAAAGGGTGTCAATTTGAAGGTCTCGTCGAGGCCGATTATCTGTGATATTATAATCTTCTAACTGCTATCCCGTACGCTGCAATCTTAAAAAATAGAGTTTTTGCAAAAACATGACCAAAATTTTTCCAGCGATTGTGGAGCATTTACTATGCAAGCTAGAGGGTTGACACTTACTGGACGTGTTTTACAACCCAGGGACCCTTTTTTAGTTGCCCCGATTGCTGCTTTCTAGCTAAAGTGGTTGCTTGCTAAAGTTGGGAAAAGTAGGCAAAATCCGGATTGCGCTGACATTTTAGCTAATTTCTTTATAACGAAGAGCGGCTTCATAATAATTAAAAAAGGGTCCCCAGCTATTTAATAGTGGAATCGAAAGATGTGGCTGACGCCTCATGAAAAAATTTACTTTAGTCTGCAAAAAATCTAGAAAATTAAATTACTTCGAAAATGCAGTAAAATAATTTCCAAGAACTAAAGTTAGGTTTACTGTATTCAATAGAAAGAGAAAATGTTAAGCTCCATTTTGATATAAAATGGCTTCTTAACTCCAAGGAATGATGAGTAATAGGGGTTCAAAGTTGATGTCTCTAAAAGGAATCACCACCTTAAACAAATTCAACGGTATTGAGCTGGATTGGTTGGAATGCAGCTGGCTGGTTTTTGCCTCAAAAATATTCCGTGGAATAAAGCAAGCATAATTTTTATGCGCGCTATCCACGGAATCTTGCTTGGTTTGTGTACTCAATATCTTTTGATAGGTGCAATACGCATTATATACGATATACATTTCACGGAAAGAATGACCGTTGGCAAAATTGCCAATTTGGCGAAATTTCGCAAAAAACGGCAAATTTAGCTGCATTTGTGGACCTTATTTTGCAACTCAATTTAAGGTGGTGATTCGGAAACAAAGGAATTCTTGATCCGCTTTTTTTCGTAAGCAGCGACTTTATCACTCTTTTCGCCAGGTTTAAGCCGTAAAGTTTATAACAAAAATACTATTAGATTATACACGTAAACATCAGAAAGTACCAAAACTTAACCGGCTATAACCGTGCATGTGTTTAATTGAGTTTAAGGTGGTGGGGGATTTGGTGGTAACGTTTACCGCAGTCATTTTCAAAACGTTGTAACTTGTCCAATTTAAGGACTTATATAGCAATGATGCAGCAAATGAGAATTACACAACTTTGTGAAAGTTTCAACAAAAACCAAAAAATGACACTTGGCAATAGGGGTTCTGTGAAATTGTTTGCAGTTTGATTGAGGCATGCGCATGCGGAGACCGGACACACAGGAGACAGTCGGAACAGCGGCTCGCCAGACAATAAGTAGCCTACCTTAAAGGGAAGGATGACTCTCCACTCTCACTCCGACTCAGATAGAATCTACCTACCTAGCAGGAGCTCAGTGAACTACAAGCCTAATTAAAAGGATAACAACAATAGAAAGAACAAGTATTATTTTTATATAGAATAATATAAATTATATGGGCTGAATTATACAAAGTGTATAATTGAGTTATACAAAACACACACAAACAAGTTAAACCTAAAAGGGGTAGTATTCCGCCGTAGCTTTGTGAAGACCATAGGAGTTCATATGAACCAGTTTTTCTTGGTGGGGGGGAGGTCGCCAACACCCTATCAGATTCTGCCAACATGTTTATGTTTACACTTAAATGTTTAACTAACTAGCATCCGTTTTGACGACCCCCATTCCCTAAACAGGGGACCTCTTTTAGTGGCCGTCACCAAACAGGTGAATATTCGCGTTTTCTGGTCGGAGCAGCGTTACGCAATGCAATTATGATAGTCTTCTTCTGATGTATATAGCGTAGTTGTGCATCTGGAGCATACATGTGCCTGGGGGAGGGGATCCCCCGACCTGAAGCTTCCCCCAGGGGTCGCTCCCCCTCCCTAGATTCCGGTTTTTCAGCGGCTTTCGCTGCTTGCCTGCAATACCCTATGCTTGGGTTTAAAAACAATCCATTTCAATTAAGTTTATACAATAATGAACAAAGACATGGTATAACTGTCACTGGGCTTGTCCAGACAGGGGGGGGCACTGGTGAAGTCGGTGCACCTCTGGCCTCTCTGACGACTAGAGGGCGTCACAAACTAGGCCAACCAACGCCAATAGACAACACAATTCTACTGCATATTTATTTCGTAATTAGTAAAAACAAGATTGTTGGCTGGAGATTGATCAATCATAATATTAATACTCTAGCGACGATATTGAAAGTTTCGCTGGAGTACACTAATTCAAGTTTTTGTGAAATTGATTGGGAAAATTTATTTGAGCAAAGTGACTACTGATCCTTGTTTGCCACACTTCAACCTCTGCTCATGGTTGATATAAAAATCATCATAAATTTTGGTCCCGACTGCCAATGTGACCAAAATCTTGCCAATCTTTCAAACTATTTCAATACCAGACGGACAATCTGGAAAACACTGAGACTAATATGCAGAGTGCCGGTTAATTTGCATATCTGTACATTAAATCTAACTTCGCAATGTGAATTTGCCAAGAGGGGGACATTGTCTTTGTTTCAGGGAAACAATAGGGAGAGCAAATCATTAAAGTCAGCAAAAGAACAACCTACCCCTAAAAGGGGTGATATTTCGCTCTAGGTAAGTACGACTCAACCCAACTGTAAGTAAATTTGCTGGCTTTATGACTAGAGTTGTTCTCGATATAAAAAACTGGGGGGCAAACAGCTAATTTTGCCGGCCCCGCCGCCCACTCATCCCAAAGCCAGAAATATTTTCCTTATAAAATATAAATATTATAGTATATAGTTATGTTCGTTCAATCTCAAACGCGATTTAACTAAGCATCACAAAGCAGGAGTGCAACGATATGTAAACTATCTGGCTAAAAAGATCTGTATTTACATATGCACCATAGGCAGTTTTACATTTAAAGACTCTGTTTAAAACATTCCAGTAAAAACTACTGGAATCACTTTGTTGATGAATTCCCAAGAGTTGGTAAAAGCTACAAGTGTAACACATTCTAATTTTGACAGGGATCAATAGTTTGTAGTTTTCACAGAAGATATATAAATATTTTGATTAGTCAATAACTGCCTAATAGTTATAAGTTAAGCCAGCATAGATATATACATCCAAGAAATAGCGTAATAGAAGGTGAAATATAATAGCTTGCCAAAAGCTGAAATGCAACTTGACCAAAATAGCAAACCACATATCCGTTTAATTCGTAAAAGTATTGGCAAACGTCTTGAAATCAAGATTTCAATGCTGAAATAAGGTATTCTGCTTTGGGGCCGCGTCCAATACCGGGCTCGAGCCAGTCATTAACCCGACTCCCAATTTTGGCCCCAGCACCCCATCTTGGCACCAGCACTGGCCCCAGAATAACTCATAATAGCTAGTGAGTAAATATTTCATGTGACTTTGTATATAAAGCAGTGTATGAAAGAGATACTTAGCCGAGATGTAGCCATTTAGGAACTGATGCTATAAATTTAGTCTGACTAATTTGCATATTTTGCATCAAGCAACCCTTCATTCCATTTGCTTTCTCGACAAAGAGGGGCAATGTATAAACTGTATTCAAGGCAAAGAAATATTTATTATGGTGCCCCCCTTCACTAGTTAGACTTTTAAATTCTTTAAAATTGTATTCCTCATAAGAAAACGCTATTTCTGCAACATATTTTCCTTAAAGCTTTCCCTTCTTAACATGTTTTGGCCAATGCTCCCCCCATTCTGAAAAAACTCAGCAGCTAGATCTACATGCTAAACATAACAATTAGAGCTAGAGAGAGAGCGTAGTACAGCGAACGTACACGTCAGCAGAAAAGTACGAGACTGAAGGGGGAAACGTGTAAAGGGTTGAATCCTCCCAATCACTTAGCTCCCAAGGGGGACCCACCCAATTCCATACGTACACGTTGTGGGAGCTACGTGACTTAGAAGTTATGTCAACCTTGTGATTATGTTAAGCTAAGCCAGACGGATAGCTAACTTAGCTACAGCCGCCAGCAACGGAAAGGGTGACCACACGTCACCTTAATCCGTTACAAATATAGTCTGTACTGTTAGAGTTTCCCTGCAGAGAAACCGGCTATAACCGCTTCCTCCTGAGAAACTGGTAGTTTGTATTTTCCCCAGCAAGTCTTAGGGAAATTGGCATTTTTCCAGAATAGGCCGTTTATCTACGACATATATTAGTACGGCATGCGTCGCTTCAGTTTATGTTTTCCTTTTTCAATCCATTGCAACACCTTCCTCGAAGATACCCAGGTTCAACTTTGCAGGCTGGTTCCCCTGAAATATGTTGTGGTGGTGAATGCAATAAGTAGTACAATACAATAATGCAATATGCAATTAGTAAAAATGTTTTCGTCGAAAATGCGATTTTGCTTCAAATATAATGTACACAAGTATAAAATAGCAGTATTTCAACATTTTATTTTTGGTAATCTATTTCAGAAAAGATTTATCAATAAATGTACTGAAGTCAGAAATATTGTTTTAGGAATAGGTGTAGCAACGAACTGCCTCCCTCCCCCGACCCCACTTACTTTTTGTAAGGAGTGAGGAGGTCCCTCTCGAGAATAGGTGGTCTCCCCCACCCATTTTCTCAATCCCTCCTCCAGAACTTTTTGGGGGGTCGTCGTCTAACTAACGACGAGGTTAAATGCCAGTACAACGACAATGGTTTGAATAACACAGCATATCTAGTCGTTAATAATAGTTATACAACTCTTTTGCACTTTTCCTATGTAAAGGCTGTGCATATAAATCAGATAATGCACAGTGCAGCGTGCGTATAACTACGTAGATCTACATGCGAGATAAAAATAGGGTCTTACAGTAGAAAGACCAAGGGCCAACGTACCAGTAAATAGCTCTGGGGAGAACAGGGGCGAAATATGTACACAGGATAGAAACGGGGGAGAGAGAGCGTAGTAAATAATATAATAAGCAATTAATTCGTAAAAGTATTGGCAAACGTCTTGAAATCAAGATTTCAATGCTGAAATAAGGTATTCTGCTTTGGGGCCGCGTCCAATACCGGGCTCGAGCCAGTCATTAACCCGACTCCCAATTTTGGCCCCAGCACCCCATCTTGGCACCAGCACTGGCATGGCGCTTCGCGCACTCGTGCCCCACACTCGGAACTTCCCACACGGCGTGCGTATAAATCAGTGAATGCACGCTAAGGTGTGCTATAAAGTATACTTATTAATAGTAACATGGCAAAAGGCCATGCAGAGCCGTTAGCCGACTTCCAACGCATGGCCTTTCAAAAATCTGTCTAAATTTAGGTTAGACTACGTTTAAACATTGCAACAGAAGTACTATTAATCACCTCTGAGGGTAGTGAATTCCAAACAGGAACAATTCTGTTTACAAAGAAGTATTTTCCTTTTCTTTTTTCCTGGTCTAGGTCAATATAGTTTTTCAAAATTTTGAATAGCAGAACCAAATCCTTATGAATACGTCTTTCTTCTAAACTAGATAGGTCCAATTTTTTTAGACATTCCGGGTATGGGACAGCGGACATTCCTGGAAGTTTACGCGTAAAGTACCTTTGAATTCTTTCAACAAGGCCAATATCCTGAACATGACGAGGATTCCAAATTTCCGATGCTGTTTCTAATATTGGTCTGACATAAGCCTTATACAGTTTCATTAGAAACTGTACGTCACGAGAGATAAAGGCTCGGAATATTATATTAGTAATTCTAAAGGCAGCGCTGACCACACCTTCACAGTGCTTATGAAATTTTAAGTCATTACTGATAATTACACCTAAATCTTTTACACTATTGGCAGCTGAGATTGCTTTTCCTTCCAGATAGTAGCTTCTGCAGGGATTATTAGATCCAAGATGCAAGCTCATACATTTGCTTACTGCAATTTCAAGCTGCATCTGATCTAACCACTTCTCCAACGAGTACAATTAGACCACTTAGCAACAGAACCTTTACGTAAAGCGGACCAGGGCACAAAGTCGTCTATTGTGTCGCGGGCCGTGGGGTCGACGACCAGCACAGGCAGAGTTAAAGCGCAGTGGATCTTCACTAGTCTTATCGGAGTCTTAGCTTAGGCAATAGGTACACTTCACGATCTTTTACTTTGACAATATAGCAAGCACACAGTTTATTGAACACCACTTGACTCCACTAGCACAAATACCAAGACCCAATGAATAACACAAAAGCAAACTATTCCAAGCCGAAGTACCGTAAGACGATTGCGATTACGTAATACCTACAATTTGTTTCCAATTCCAAGAATAGTCTAAAGTTAGGTTCTCTCTAAATTTCCCATAGGTATTACAAGTTTCCAGCTCTTAGCTTTTCCAACAAAATATTCTCGCTTGTTGCTAGCTTTTTGGGCTAAGAAGCTTCTAGAATATTCCATCTTTCGGACGATTGACGTAAGCAACAAGCCTAAAGCCAATTTCCAACTCCTCCATAAAATCTATCATTGTCAGAAATAGGAAGACCAACTCTTTCCAGAAAACCCAATTTGGAAGCCCAATTTTGGTTATCCTTACAAACACTATGTTCCTGAATTACGGTAGCAACGGAGTAGAACTACGAGACATCACAAGAACGAAGAATACCATTTAATACATTAGCACAATACAAGAATACCAATAACAATTATATTCATAGCTAAGCAGTAGTTAATTAATTCTCTACCGTATATCTTATAATACTTTTCTTAGATATTCAATTTGATTACCTAGTGATCGTCCGACACAATTGGAGCTATTACCTCAGTGTAGATTTAAGGCCAACCCTCTTGAGTTCAATACTTGATTAAATTATCACCTAAATTCCAAGCACTACGTATGGCTTTAGCTAGCTGTAGCTTATTCCGTACCTAAGTTCAAATTGTTTCAGTTTGCGTTAATTTTAATTTTACTTTAAGAAAGTTGTTAAAAGACTAGCTCTGTAGTTGTTAAAAGACTAGCTCTGTCACATATCTCCCTCCCTCGCAAAAATTGGTCCTCCAATTTGGAATTGAAGCACTACCGGCTACTATGGAATGGAAGAAAACCTCTAGCCGGTGCAGAAACTTAGGTAACCGAAAATGAAAAATGAGCCGCTACATCTGGCTGCACTAGAGTAATTTAAGCCGAAGGTGAAAAGGAAATAACGAAGAAAATCAGTTATAAGATCAGGGCCTACTGCCTGCCTATCTACATCTAGCACGGACTTAACAAAAGTCCGTAAGAAAAGTAAGATTGTAGCACATGGTATCCATTGCAGTTTAAGTTTTTTTCAAGACTTGTCGTCTTCTTCAAAAGACTGCTGTTGCACACGTGTAGTAATAGTTGCGGCAAACTGGAATACTATCAGCGGGGCAATGAAATCAAACAGAAACTATTACACAATTGTCCAAATTTAGAACGATGAGACATTGGTTACGTGAACCCCAACAAGGAAAGAGGTCAAGCCACCAAGTTGCAGTATAGTTACAGAAAATGCAAAGGCGAGAGCACAGTATGCTCAGTTTAATTTTAGTATAAAGTAGTGTATTAAAGTGTACTATGTTGCTAGCAGGAATTTCACTTATTTGCCTGTCCACCAACAGGAAGACTGTGCAGTAGACTAGCCGAAGAAACGGAGCCCCACGCCCGATCGCTGAAACTTGGTGAAGCCATTGCATGTCAAAAGTGCCGTCTAAAGGAAGTAAGGTGAGAAACTATCAGAGCGAAAACAACCGTAAAATGCTGGTGTAACTTAGGGGTGCGCGAGCCGGTGCGATCGTAGGGGGAGCTTAGCTGGAAAGAACCCGTTTAAAGCTTAAATTAAGATTCTATGATCGGCTCTCTACCACGATCCTAAATAATAGAAGGATGCTTCCGGAAGTAATAACGAAAAGCTAGGTTTGACGTACAAAGAAAGTACAATTTGGACCATATCAAGGCAAAATTTACCATTAGAGCAACTGTCCACCTTTGAAGGCAAACTTGCGGCAGAGCTGTCAGCCCCTAAATTTAGGTTAAACACTGGTGCACTAATATTTGGGCGAATAAAAACAAGTCACATGTGTTTTCAACAATTTGACGAATTTCCTAATTACGGATTTCGCGCATGTTTCACCAAAACTAAGCACATATATAGCGAAGAATTCAGTTAAACCTTGAATAATGTCTGTCAGGACTCTACGAGTAATCAGCAAGGAAATGCAGGAAATTTAGAAAGCGATTAAAACGTCGGCGCTACAATAAAATTCACTTTACAGCTTCAGTGAAATTGTTTCAAAGGGCAGCATCGTCAGCCAAAAACCATGATTAGAATAAAAATGTTACTATCTACAGTTTGAATTTGACGCGTTTGTGACAAAACTCCCAACTGAGGCAGCTCCATTAGATTTCAAAACTGATGAGTGACGAATCACTTTTGGAAAACCATTTATTAACAGTTCAATTCCCTTGGGCCATGTGAAGACAGACTGCTTTTTATGACAGCGGTTCAGCTTAATCCAAAAGTTAAAGTTTTCGTTAAATTTAACGAATTTTCCAAACTCTTTATTTCTGTTAGCTGGAAGAGACAGTTCTTACGATTAAAGCAAAGGTACAGAATTTACTCTCAGATGACTATTGTAGGAATTAGTTAAGCAAGGGAAGAGGTTTAGTCACTTCATTTAAAGTGCTAGTTCGAGTATTTGCAGTGAACATTGGCAGACTGTAATGTGATGAAATTTGGGAGTTCCACAATAAATCTTGTATCAGTTGAAAACCTAGACTTCACTTCTTACAATGCAACTACGGAAAGTAAGGCTCCCTGAATTTGATGGAAAATGCGAGAGCACGAAAACAGTTTTTTTTAACATGGATTTCCCGAAGTGTTGGAAAGCTAGCTAAAAGAAACCAGGTTGAACTTAAGTTTAAACTTCAAGAAAAACGTCTTCCCGAGGCTATTTTGGCTATTTGTATAAGGCCTGTAAAATTAAAACTACAACCCAAAAGGCGTTTCTGCTGCAGCTGGGCGGTAATTTCGAGTCCAATCAAAGTGGTTAATAAAAGTGAAAATGCTTGCTCTATAGACCTAATCGCAGCGTCTGGGGTCAGCACAAAGCACATAATTGTATTTAGCCAATCAATCTAAAAGCAGAATTCTACAATTGCCTATAGTTTCCTGTTCGAAGGAAAAATTTTATCAATTAAGCAGGTGTGCGCGGCTAATTGTGGTGACGAAACTGTAAGGGATTGGTAATTGGGGGATAGCTTTTGTGTAGTTAATTGATTGAAGCTAAATGCAATCACAAAATCACTCTGGCGAAATTATAATTTTGCGATTTCGACTAGCGAGAACGGCAACTTCTGAAGCTAAATTTAAATGACGTTTGGCGAAGCAGAATTGACCCTATTAAACAGTTTAGGTTTCACTTTAAAATGACCCTTATTCAAGAATGTTAGTGATTCGCAATGTCAAGAATGAGCTATCACCAGGTGGTTGGTTTTAATATGGGATAGGCACAGTTTCTTTCTCTCCAATTTTTCAAATTGCAAAATCGAAGGAAAGATGTTAAAGAAATTTCGGAAACCACCAATCCAAACAGGGTGGAATAAAAGAAAATCTTTAAACAAAAGTAGATCATCATAAAATCATGTGAGCTTAATCGGGAGCTTAAAACAATGTCTATTTCGGAGTAACTGAGGTGAAATTCCGTTGGACTGTGAAAGACCATTACTAAAAAAAATTAAAAGTTCTAAGCCTGAGCTGTTTTTAAAATCCATAGGTCCAAAAGTCCATAGGCAGCTCATTCCAAAAAAGAAATATTGCAAATTTGAAATTGAAATAAGGAGACCAAGGACAACCGAACCAAGTTTTGAAGCTGAGCCAACTTTGGTGTATACGTTGTACAGTGAAAACATAATGTCATCTGGGAATTTGAGTTCATCTTTAGATTTAGTAATGAAGTCTAATAGTAAGATTTGGTGTTTATTTTAGCCGAACAATAGTCCGTATTACAGTGAATCGGAAATCAGTGGCGGATTCAACAGGCAAGCAAATGGGAAAAACCCTCTCCCAAGACCCCAACACACTACGGTGGGACGATAAAGAAAGGTAAAAGGTAAAAGGAATGCCAGAAACGGCAAATCTGTTTGTCTCAGAAACACTATGCTGTATAAGGAATTTTTAACTGTGATGGGAGATAGAAACGAAGCAAGCAAATAAAGAAGAAGGCCCAATTTTTATGAATGTCGAGCATTTTTAGAGAGATGATTTCATTCCTATATTCTCTACGGGGAGCTGGTTTTGATGGACTTGGGTGATTGCTAAATGAAGTGAGCAAAAGACACACTCTTACGTCTGCAATTAAAAAATTAGGGAATAAGTTGACCAATATTTAATGCCAAATTCGTCACATCGGTGACGGAGAAATGTTGAAATTAGGAATTGAAAGATGTGAAGGAATGTGCCCAGGCGGGGATTGAACTGCCGAGTTTGAGAGTTTGCCAGCTGCTTGTGCCACTTTCCCGGACGTTTAGAATAAGCGATATATAATTTCAACTTTTCGAAATTTTACCTGTAAAGCTGACAATTTTTTTGGTTGTCAAGTTGGGAGTTTTACGACAGGGTATGATGTAACTATTTGTTTAACAATATGAAAGTGTGGCTAAGTTTACTAATCAAATAAGTCAATGTTAACGGAAAACCAGTTTCCGCAAGATGTCAAAATCGGAATACAATAGGTTTTTGAAACATTTTAAAAACAAAGCCATCATCCCATGAAATAAGGTGCATGCGAAATTTTTTTTGCCAACAATTTGAATTATTTCGTAATTGGAGACTCAGTGCGGGCCTGGAAGGCGGGTTTTTCAGGTATCAGACGTTCGTGTATTCGCTTGGAAACTCAAAATCCTAACCAAATTTCGAAATACTGGAAAGACATTAATCATTAACTATTTGACGAGTTTTCTTACGAGGTGCATGGCGTTGCAGTTAATTCTAACGGTTTGCTTTGCGTGAATTTCTCAAGTTTGAGGCTTAGATTATTTTAAATCATGGGCAGGGACATTTATTTTCTTCTATTCAGTCAAAGCTCAAGCCACAGGGCACCAAGCTCAGATTGGAAAATGCAAAAGATTGGAAATTTTAAAGGAATTTTTAAAAGTGAGAAAATAACCAAATGGCTATTTCAAAATAATCTGGAAATTCCAGCCAGTATGCGTAAATAAATCATGTTGGCGATTTTGAAGAAGCGTTGCAGGCAGAACCGCAGGGCTGAATGAAGACATCTGTGAAATATTACAAATGGGTGAAAGACAAGCCCCTAACAGCGGATGTATTCCAGTCCATTTTTGGCCTAATAGCAAATAGTAAGTATGTAGCGAAGATTAATGATTAATGATTGACACAAATAATTTGCTGAAGAAAATTCGTTGTAAGCAAGAAAAATCAGTTGGTTAGAGATGAGTTTCGGAGAGCGCCGTAGAGGCGGGTGACGGGCCATGCCCAAATTTATCTCAAATTAGTTCTGGGTGTTGCAAAAAGCTATGAGTTCGATTTGAGCTTTATGTGAAGCAAAATTTTGGCAAGTTGACTCGTAAAAGTTACCATCGTTTTAGAAATTTATTTAACGCTGTTACGAGAACTATTTTTTCGACGGTGGCTTATCTGCTTTAATGTTTAGATGCTCAGCCTCGACGTTTCAAGCAAAAGCTCCTCACTGGCTCAAAAATGTATTGCATGACTTTGATCAAAGCAATAGCAGTCTAAAGTACCTTCCAAATAAATGCTGACGCTAAAATTTGGTACATAGCCACGAACTTATGGGAGGAGTAAAGCACTTTCGGGATTACAGAAGTAAAAATATTTAGGAGTTCGCTGCAACTAATTAAAGTTCTTCAAACTGGGACCATTACGTGGAATTAATGTGCTGAATTTATTTCATAAATTTAGCCAAAACCAATTAAAGATAGAACTTGCTACGGCCAGGAGCCAAAGCCTGTTAACTTGGCATAAAGTATTTGTTTTGTTTAAGGATTCTAAAATACGGAAAGGGCGGAAAGGGACCAACATTCCCCAAAAGCGGCTGAAAATGACTAGAAAAAATGGAAAAGATGAATCAGGGCTCTTCCCATCCTAAAGGTGAGCTGATCTTATACTTGGTAAAATAAGGATGGTTGCATGTGATATGATGACGATAATAGTATGACAGTATGACAGTGCATTAACAAACACATGTATAACAATTAATCGGGTGCTGTACCTTACTAGTAGATACCTGGAGTGAATGGTAAATCGTACTATACGTAGGCGTGACTATATTTAAGTTACGGAATTGAAACAATGTTAGGATGCTACTTAATAATGAATTTTTGTAGATAGCTAAGATTATGGATTTCTTCGGTAATAGGACTCATTTTGCCAAGACTACATGTAGTTTCACAATACCGAAAGTTATCTACGTTCGAAATTTTATCAAATTTGATAACTTAATGGAGGAAACGCAGATAAAGTAACAAAACAAGTACAATTACGTTGAAGGGTGGGTTGTGGATGGCTCCCTAGAGCAGACAACTCTGGTGATTAGAACAGGGCAGCCCGTCAATTGACGTAAAGCTCCGCTGCATGGCGTTTGACCAACGAAACGGTAGTTCGGAAGGCACCGGCTTGACCGGAGAGATCATGCTGATTTACGACAGTCTAGTTGGTCATCCTGTCCACCCGCGGCGGCTGACTAATGAAACGGTAGTTCGGGAGACGCCGGCGCGGCCGGGGGGATCATACCGATTTACGTACAGTCCACTTAGTCAGCCTGTCGCATGCAGTTGACCTGGGACTATGAATTCACGTAATTAATGTGAATTCGGACCCCGGAATTGATGGCCACCAGAGATCTCTCTGTTCTTATTTCGTGTGAGATAAAATTTGAAAATTTTAACCAGTGTGTCTGCCGGGTTACAGATTAAAGACTGTGTGTGGCGATGCTGCGTCTCCTAGGGTGCGTTCCCTGTTTGCCCAACGATGGGGGCGTTTGTGCCGTCATATACTAAGCTGTTAAACCCACTTATGGCGCATCTGGTTAACCCAAATTTTGGTGAGTACCCTTTTCTTCTGAAATCAAAATAGCTACGCTTTAAATTTACCGGTTGCTGGTATCTACACAAATCAGAAATAAAGAAGAACGCCATTCATCATGCACATCATGATGAACAATGAACTTTTGTTAAAAAATATTTTATCTGCGTTTCCATGCACTTGATACACTAGCCTCCATATACTAGCCAATATTTGTAACAAAATCTCATATTTGAAGTTAAGTATACATTAATTTGGCTCGAGAAATTTTTATACTGAATTTAGTAAAATCGGAAACAATTCAAACCATTCACTAAAATTTTCAGTGTGTTACTCAATGCAGCAATTATTACGTTATTACCTATGGTACATAACACAAATGGTTAATTAATACAAGCTTCTTCTGAACATAGGTAGGATTAAATCTTAGCTTAAGTGCTAATGGTTTTTAAGATAATCTTAAGAGACTCTTCAAAGGAATAAATAGAGGTGAGTAATCTATCTGAAGCCAGTAATTCTATGAATCTATCTGAAGCTAGGAATTCTATGAACGTAACTTAGTAACTAATAAGTTATCCGTAGATAAGCATGAAATAGCGTAAGGGCAAGTTATACGGTTATATGACGTAGGATAAGAGGCAACACTTACAGGTATCTAAGTATACGCACTTAAGTTTGAAATGTCCAGGATGCGAAATTAAGAGTTAATAATTAAGATGAGTTAGGAGTTAACTGACAGTAAGTATACGGTAGATTGATTACATTACAACAACAGCATAAATACAGAGCACTGATTTTCACAATAACATAAATTATTACAAATTTACAATTGACAGTTAGCTTAGGCATTGACGCACTACAAATCAACAAGAATAATGCTCTGGTATGACGTTAGGTCATGAGTTTAGCTCTACAGAGTACAATTACGACAAGCACATCACAGTAGCATTGGGGAATATGAGATGGGAATAGGAATGGAAATGAGTGTCATGGAAGTTCAGTGGTTATACTATGTTACTTAAGATGGCGCTTTTATTAATACAGGAACTTGAAGCGAGAAATTAATTTTTCACACACTCTCAAACTTCACGACAAATACAGCAACGCGTTTTTCTTAATTGAAAGCAAGTAAACAGAAAGCTTTAGGTTTACTTTTAAGAAACAGCATTTTGCGAATAGATTACCATTTTACTGCGAGCTTAGCAGCTATGTTTATTCAGATTGTTACCTTTCTAGTTTGCTTTACCGTTTTTTCAGGTATTAAAATTCAATAAATCACAAGCATTTGCCACAAAATTAATTTCTTGCCCGACATTCCTCGAAATGGAAGCGCCTTCCTAATACGAACATATAAACAGATACAGCCAAGATCCTACTTTTAAACTGTAGTAAATACAAATACATTACTTCCTTATTTTGAGAATACCATAACATCCAATAGCAAATAATATTGCAACAAACAGTAACAAATACAATTGCAATTTCGTGTCTTAATAGAATATGAAACTACACTGCCCAAGATAATATTGGATTAATACATGAGCCATAACGTGATCTCACTGGCCAAGTCAGGCATAATTCAGACTGATCTTGCAAACTCATCTAGATTTGCAGTTTGTCCTTTAGTTTTTTGCCCTTTAACTTTCCCAGCAACAATTTTAAAAGCTGAAGCGCTCTCACTATAAATCATAATTCAGTTTTGACCGCAGTACCTCTGCAGTCCAAGTTACTTTGATCCGTACGGCAGCTAGCCAAAAACTTTGCCTTAACTTATGGAGCCAGTTAATAAACTTCATCGAAATTTTGTTTTGAGCTGAAAATGCAACCGTTTCTATACTAGTAAACTACAGTTCAGACACAAACTGTAAGCAGCAGTTATTTAAATGATAACACAGTCTCATTTATAACCAAATTACAACTCGAAAATTCAAAAATATATTTCTGTAAAATCTTTCTATTTAGGCTTACAGTTACGTACTGCTTGTGACACTGTTAACTGTCGTGCAACTTCTCGATTTTTCTACGTATAACTAGAGGTTTAACTCAAACAATTCAGTTTAACGTCTACCCAAATAAGCGCAGTTGCAACTTATTCACTAGGCATTCACTAATAATCCGATTCCTTATAATTGGATTATTAAATGAGATACGAAAAATCACACGAAGTCACCTTGGGTTTACTTCTCTTATGCTAGTTCTGCGTTCCTTTAAAGCATTTGAAAACAGCAAATTCCATTGGTATGATTGAAATTTTTCCCGAAAGCCATGACTTTAATTAACTACTACAATCCGTATGAAAACAAGACAGCAGACCAAAGTAGCTTTCAACTGACGATGCTCACCGGTGGTGCACTCACCGACAAGTATCTCCAGTTAGCGAGCTTAAAACATGCACTCTCAGCAATTCAGTCTGCTGACTGTAAAATAATTTCAAAAAAAGTAGCAGTAAAATGTCGTTAAACTCTAATACGAATACGAACTTATTTCAAAACTTTCGTTACCAGAACTCACTAAATTCGAATTAGCGGAATTAATACAACTGTTTCTCCTCTAGTCAAAAATCGGTAAGGATGCAAAGTCACCGCTTTCAACATCCTTTTTACGACGAAATAGTTTGTAGCAATATTGACTAAGATTAATTGAACGTAGCCAAGAGAAATTATCTACAACCTGCTCGGTAAGCGTCTCTGACGGCTTGCTACAATCAGTTGAATTAAGTTGATTCCAAGCAAACTTTCTACCATAGGAACGAGGCTCTAGTTGCTTATCATTTACAGGCATTGCATTCACACCATCTTTCATGGCTAGCACACATATAACGATTATAAGCATACGCCTTAATATAAAAGAAGAAACAGTTGCTAGCTTATATATCATAGCTTCAAAACTGACTACAGAAACGTTCACTTTCTGATCTTGTTTTTGGCTCGAACTTTGCCCGTTGTTTTTCGAAGATTCACTGAATTCATTAGACATAATTATCTGTACTTCGTTGTTGTCTCTATCGCATCGCTCTTTCTTTTCATTATGCTTATTGCGTTCTGCACAAACTTTGACATTATGCAAAACATGAGAATTGAATCGGTGTCTGCTAACCTCAGCTTTAGAGAGGTCATTTTCCGATTGCATAGCTTTCAAAGAATTAACAAATACTTTTGGGCGAGTTTCGGAATCTGAAAAGAAGCGTTGCACTAATCGCTGGTTTTGCTCAAAAAGCGCTTCATTGTCCTTTTGCAACTGACTGCAATCCTGTTTCTGTTTAGCAATAAGCTGAGTGGCATCCTGTAACGCTTTAATACTCATTCGCAAGTCAGACAATTCAGACTCTACGTGAGAAGCAGACACCGTTTCTGTTGGCGGCATTGGAGACTCTCTATTAATTACAGCTGCAGAAACTTGTCCATAACCCTGTCTAAAGGTGCGATTTAGTGTAGGTCGATTGTAAAACTGTGTACCTGAGCGTTGGGGGCACGACGCAGCGAAATGACCTTGCATATTACAGTTATAGCATTTAGGTTGCCCTTGAAAAGTACGCCCCTGTCGATTACCAAATGTTTGTGAGAAATCGCGGGGGCAGCCAAACTTGCCCCAACTTTGCTCATGGTTACTATTTCGAAATTTGTTACTATTGTTCGCACGAGCAGCTATTCGAGAATTGTTATCACTTATATTAATTGAGCTAGAAAGTTTATTAATTTCTTCGCGAAGATCTGCAATATTTTCATCTACCTTCTGTTGAAAAGCCTCCAACCTTTTGTTCTATGCGACTGTCTCTGCGTGCTGCTGCTTTATTGCTTTAACTATGTTTCCAAGTTCAGTAACCAAATTTTCGCTGTCTGAAGATTGTATACACCGTTCAACAGGTGTAGCTTCGTAAGCGGCAACTTTGTAAGCAGTGTTTACAAACGAATTTGAGTTCAAACCTTCTAGTGCTTCTAGCTGTCGCGCTTTTTGGACAGCATCAGTGAAATCTTTTGGATTTTGTAAAATAAGCTGTTTTTTATAGTAAGGATTTAAACCATTAATTAAACTGTTAAAAGCCAAATTTTTAGCTGCTGCCTCTTGCATGCCAGGATAGGCTTTTTGCACTAGTCGCTGAATAGCATACGCAAAGTCCTGAACTCCTTCATTAGGTTTTTGAACTCTACTATGCAACTGCATACTAAAAAAACGCTCAGCTTCCGCAGGCCTTAAATGTTTGACCAAATTTTGTTCCAAACTGTCAATGTCACTCTTTTCACAAGGCTGCAAATTCGTATAAACATCAAGAGCATAATCTCTCAAGAACGCTGGTAGAATTTTCAACTGTCGATCATCATCCCAGTTTTGGGCAGTTGCAACTAACTTGAAAATTTTAAACCAGTCCTCAATATTTTGCTCATCGCTCTTTCCCGTAAAAGGTCTTAAAGTGTCATGAGGCAATGAGACAGCATCATAAGGACAAATAGTAACAGCTGTTAAATCAAAATCTCCATTACTGTCAAAGTATTGTTTTTGAAACCTGTTGTAATGGCCTCGAAAATTTTGATAATCTTGCAAATCGTGCGACGTTGGTAAAGTCTGCAAACGAACATAGTAATCATTCATATCATTCCTCAATTCCTCTAACATTTTTGCGTGCAACTTTATGGCACGTGAATGCCTTTCTAAACGTTCAAAGTCTGGATTAGATTCAGCCAGCATATCGTCATCACTCTCACTTTTAGCCTCGTTACCAGACATACTGAGATCACGTTATGTATTCAGATTATATAGTTACGAGCTTACGATAACGGCGAATTTGTTCTAGATGCAGAGTTATTTAATAAACTCAGAAATTCTACACAATATATTGTTACACAATATTACCAACCTTCAGACTGAGGTTTCAGCGGTAGGCTCCACTCGAGCTCGACGGCGACGCAGTTCTTCGCGGAATAAGCGGAGTAGTCTCTCACAGTGATGGCAGTGGGTGACTGGAGCCGACGGTCTAGGCAGAATTGGACGTTGAATTGGATGGGTTGGACGATGGATGGGATATGAGGTTTCGGATCGGGTAAAGACCTGCAAGGCGGTAATTGAATCGGTTGAAGTGGAAGTGATAACGGTTGATACCACAGTAGAAGGAACCACAACAGCAGGGCCGAGCGGGGTAGGATAGACTATTGGAGGTAATATAGGATTACGAAGGAGCAGAGGAGTTGATTCAGCGTTAGGCAAAGGCAAATTCCAAGGCCAAGTAAATGATGTCGTTGGTCGCGCCACAGCGACTAAAGTAGGCAATTACTAATCAGAAAGTTCGTATCGGGCGCAAGCGGTGCGCGGCAAGAGTCCAATTGGCAATTGCGCTAACGTTGCGCGGCAAGCCAACAGTAATAGTAAATGTCACGAAAGTTATCAAAGTTCAAGGGTTCAAGTGCGCTGAACGTTGCGCGGCAAAACCCAATAGAGTCAATAACAAATATAATGTTTATTGCTGGAAGCCTAGGTTCGGTTTGCGCTAGCGTTGCGCGGCAAGAACCTAGTCAAATATCAAAAGTTCGAAAAGTCGTTCGGGCGCCGGAAATGCGCGGTACGTAGTTCGTAAGGTAAGGTTAAGCAAAGTTCAAAGTTCAAAAAGGAAGACGCTGACAGAACGCGTATATAAATCCAAAGTACAGAGTTCAGAGCTAATTGCGCTGACAGTGCGCGGCAAGGGATCGACAGCACTAATAAAGTCCACAATTGAATGCGCAGACGTTGCGCGACAATGTCACAGTTCAATGATTCCAATAATTCCAATGCAGAAGGGTTCTGCTAGGCAACAGCGTGTCGGACAAATCACGCTCTTATAAAGTCACTATAATTCCAGTTGAAGTGCACCAATGTTCTGGTAAGCAGAAGCGTGTCGGACTAACCACGCTTGTAAAAATGTCACAGCAGTTCCAGTAAATCACAGAAATTTTTCTGGTAAGCAGTCGCGTGTCGGACTAACCACGCTCTGCTACCAAATGTCGCGGGCCGTGGGGTCGACGACCAGCACAGGCAGAGTTAAAGCGCAGTGGATCTTCACTAGTCTTATCGGAGTCTTAGCTTAGGCAATAGGTACACTTCACGATCTTTTACTTTGACAATATAGCAAGCACACAGTTTATTGAACACCACTTGACTCCACTAGCACAAATACCAAGACCCAATGAATAACACAAAAGCAAACTATTCCAAGCCGAAGTACCGTAAGACGATTGCGATTACGTAATACCTACAATTTGTTTCCAATTCCAAGAATAGTCTAAAGTTAGGTTCTCTCTAAATTTCCCATAGGTATTACAAGTTTCCAGCTCTTAGCTTTTCCAACAAAATATTCTCGCTTGTTGCTAGCTTTTTGGGCTAAGAAGCTTCTAGAATATTCCATCTTTCGGACGATTGACGTAAGCAACAAGCCTAAAGCCAATTTCCAACTCCTCCATAAAATCTATCATTGTCAGAAATAGGAAGACCAACTCTTTCCAGAAAACCCAATTTGGAAGCCCAATTTTGGTTATCCTTACAAACACTATGTTCCTGAATTACGGTAGCAACGGAGTAGAACTACGAGACATCACAAGAACGAAGAATACCATTTAATACATTAGCACAATACAAGAATACCAATAACAATTATATTCATAGCTAAGCAGTAGTTAATTAATTCTCTACCGTATATCTTATAATACTTTTCTTAGATATTCAATTTGATTACCTAGTGATCGTCCGACACAATTGGAGCTATTACCTCAGTGTAGATTTAAGGCCAACCCTCTTGAGTTCAATACTTAATTAAATTATCACCTAAATTCCAAGCACTACGTATGGCTTTAGCTAGCTGTAGCTTATTCCGTACCTAAGTTCAAATTGTTTCAGTTTGCGTTAATTTTAATTTTACTTTAAGAAAGTTGTTAAAAGACTAGCTCTGTAGTTGTTAAAAGACTAGCTCTGTCACAATTGCACAATTTAATATATTTGTGAAAACAAGCCAAAACTCCTCTACACAAGCACAAGAGTTAAATTGAGTTTGCCAATCTATATTTAGTAAGTAAGAGTTCAGAGCTTCTATGTTTGCTTTATGAAAATTTCTGGTTCGAGTTGGCTCCGAATTTATGGTATGATACTTTAAACCCATGATATAACAATTTAGTGTACAGTGATCTGAATTACAGAAAGGTGCATCGTATGAAACATTTGTTATGAGATTAGGTTCGTTTATAAAAATCAGGTCAAGGATATTTCCCATATTATGGGTGGGCTCAGTAATTAATTGTTCAAAACCTAATTCTAATACCAAATTGTAGAATTGGGTGTCTGCAGTTCCAAACCCGGTACTATTTCCATCCCACTTGATGTTGGGGTAGTTAAAAGCCCCAACAACAGCAAACGTTACATTGCAATATTGTCGCAATAGTCACAAACACAATTAGTAGACTCCAACATATTTTTTGCTGGAGACCGATATAAAGCACCGAGACGAAACCATGACCGTTGACTGGTTTTCATATCAATCCACGCGGCTTCTAAATACTCATTTTGGATAATTGCTATTATTCTAAAGTCAAAAATTTTAGGAATTAATATCATTACTGCACCAATTTCCCAATTCGAACATTATCATCTGCACGTACAATATTATGACTTTCGTTAATAGTACCAAATAGACAATTTGTTACATCACTACTTAACCAAGTTTCAGTAATTACAATACATGCACTAATATTCTCATAGACAAAATGCTGTAAATCTTGCACTTTATTTGCTATACTAAGAGCATTAAAAACTGCAAGTTTTACTAAACCTAAGTCTTGGACACTTGGCCGTTGCCTGGCTGGTTCGGTTTTCCCGGCTTTCTAATTATCTTCCCCTGGCGAATTACAAGATTTTGTTCGCCAGCTTCTCGACGTCGCAAGAGTTCCTCCACCAGAGCTTTGTCGTTTTCGCTTTGCTTAAATGTCAAATTTTCTCTAACAAAGGGTTTGAACTTGAGTTTTGACCCCTGCTCACTTCCCTGTAGAATACTAGAAGCCTGAGTCAGAAAGGCTCTGCGATTAGCTACATGGCGGTCTCGAAAGCATACTTTTATGATTCGAGGACGAGAATCGTTTTTCCAGCCATCCCTAAAGTTACGCTCCAATGAGCTATCAGGAACATTTGGTGTGCCCATAATATCCCTAATCATCCGGCCATCTGCTGTATTCTGGGCGTTTTCGGTTTCCTCAGTTTCCGCCCAACCAACAATAACCAATTTGTTTTGCTTCTCCTGTCGCTGTAGCAACTCGGTCACCACCTCCGTAGCTGCTCTCGTGGCTGCCTTAAGGTGGTGATTCTTTTTGGGCACATATTGTTGTTCGGCGGCGTAAATCAAGATGAAATTTGATGAAACTTTCTGAAATAAGTTCGTTTAGCGTTCTAACACCCTCCGCGCAATCCCGATTCAAAAATTCGAGATTTCCGGTCAGAGTGGTTTTTTCCAATTTCTGAACGTTTGGCAGCTGCTACATCGATCTGAAGGTCTCACAGGGACAAATTATTCGACGCATGATCGTGTTCCAACTGCTATCCTGTAGGCTGCTATCATAAAAAATGCAGTTTTTGCAAAAACGACCAATTCTTTTCCAAAGATTGTGGAGCATTCACCATGCAAACTGGAGGGCTGCTACTTACATAATACGTTCTGCCCAAATATACCCAGGGACGATTTTTTAGTTGCCCCGATTGCTGCTTTCTAGCTAAAGTAATCGCTTGACAAATTTGGAAAAAGTCGGAAAAATACAGGTTACGCACACATTTCAGCTTATTTCTCTACAACGGAGAGCGATTTCACAATAAATAAAAAATCGTCCCCAGCTAGTTGATGGAAGTATCGAATGATATAACCGATGTCTCACTAAAAAATTTACTTGAGTCTGCAAAAATTCTGGAAAATTATACTTCTTCTAAAATGTGTTAAAAATATTTTAGAAAAGCAACATTAGTTTCGTGGCATGCATTAAAAAGAGAAAATGTAAAGCTACATTTTGATATAGAAATGCCTTCTTAACTCCAAGTAATGGATGAGTAACAATGGTGCAAACTTTATGTGGATTTCTCGAAGTGTGGGAAAGCTCACAAAAAGCGACCAGTTCAGGCTTCAAAAGAAACGTCTTCCCGAGGGCTATTTTTTCTGAAATTGTTTAACGAGTAAAGAAGCTCAAGATTTTGAGAAAAACGTAAATTTGGTCAGATTTTCGTCAAAATTTTCAAGTTTGGACGCTTATTTCTCTCGAACTGAAAGTCAAAATGCAAAACCATGAAAAATAGCCCTCGGCCATTGTCTCAAAAATACATGTGTAAAGCCATTTTTTAAGTGATTGCATGAGTTGAGAGAAATCCGTGTTCAAAACAATCTAGTTGCGATTTTCAAAATTTCACATTTTCGCTGCTGTGCGCCGGCAGAGATACCGCAGAGAGCTCTCCTTTGGGCGTAAGATGTCCTTTAGGACCACAAATATGGACAATACTTGACCGACGGACCAGAGCTGTTTAAGCTGTCGAAATCTTGCAATATTTGATTTTTCGAAAAATGGCCGGTTTTGGACCTCGAAAATCAATTTTCACTGTTATCTCTTAAACCTTAAGGAATCGAAGAAAACTCTCAAGAGCAAAGTTGTAGGTCTTGGTGAGAGGATTCGAATGACTATAAGTTCATCCATGTAAGGAGGTCACAGTGCAAGTTATGGCGGAATAAAGCTAATTTCTCCAAAACTCACATTTTCAAGCCGCGACTTTTCTAACATGTTTTATAGGGTAAATAATGTAATTGTAGCAAATTTGAATAAATTTCAACGACAATTGCGCTTTTAAAGCCCAAAAATACACGAACCCGAACCAGCACCTTAACGCACTCGGCTACTAATTCACTAAAGAAAGTTTTGGACTGCAAAAGATCCCAGGGAGCCACAGGCTGATCGCTGTCAGAAACGGTCGCAGAGATCGGGTTGTGTGGGTATCCAAATAGCCGTCCCGACGGACTTAGAGCACGAAGAGAGGTAGTAACTGCAGGGGTTAAAGAAGACACACACGAACGACAGACGTAGTTCCCCGGTTTCTCGTTAATGCACAAGCTTAGATCCCGCACACTGAGCCCCATGCACTCATAATGAATGAAGGTCTGGCAGATATTACACTCTACCATACATTCATGATCCGGATTGTTACAATAACATATCTTCTTCTTCGCCGGGGATTTGACCATAATTTCGAATATGAAAGAGGTACCGGGTAGAAAACCGAACGTTCGTAAAAATGAAAGGAGATAGGAGAAAGAGAGTCAAAGCAGTCGTCGTAGTCAAACGGTCTAAAATTGGGTATTTTTTGGGTAAATTTTGCAAATATTTTCAAAAATGTCCAAATTTTTGGCTTAAAGTGTTTATTATTGCGAGAAATACACGTTTTAAACGGTATTATAGACTTTCTGACTCATTATTGACCTTATTTTGGACTTGGAAACATGTTGGCAATCAAGTTTTCGAGTTTAAAAACCATGTCTAATGCCAAGATCACTTCATAGTTGAATGTTCATTGGCATAGAAAGGGCTGAAAATCCGAGTTTTGACATAAAAATTGAATATTATTTTGGAGGAGGGTGTTGGGGCCTGGGGGGGTCAACAGATGGGGCCCCAAAAAAAGTTGGGAGGAGCATAGGTGTACCTGGGGGGGGGGGTTGGGGGGGAACCCCTCCCCCAAATGGAAAAGTGCCGACCCCACCCTCAAAATTTTGGAGGCAGACCCCACCCCCAAATGGCCAAATCCCAGATTCCCCGCCCAAATTTGCCAGACAGACCCCACCCTCACCATAGTTTCCCCAGGGGGGGGGGGTTGGGGGGGGTATCCCCCCCAAAATTTTCGTCCAACTTTACCCCCTCCCAGATTTTTTGACTATCCCTCCCCCCACTTTTGGTTACCCCCCCGCCCGAACCCCCCCAGCACTTTTTGGGGGCCAAAAAGTTAGCTAAATTTTGCTAAAAAGTGGTCATTTTTTGAAAATTTTTTCTCAAATTTTGGCTTAAAATCTTTTTAAAACGGTGTAAAAACGCCTAAAACGATAAAAACAAGTCTTGTTTTGACAAAAAAAGCGTTAAAATAGAGAAAATTTTGCGTTTTTAGGCCATTTTTTGAATTTTCTGAGGTCCGAATTTTGGGGGGGGGGGTTCGGGGGGGGGCATAGGTGTAACGGGGATTTGGGTTGGGGGGCCCCTCCCCCGGAATTTTGGGGGGGGCCCCTTTTTAGACCCCCCCAAACCCCCCCACGACCCCCCCAAACCTCCCCCAAAAAAATTTTTCTATTTTTATGCCAAAAATCGCATTTTCAGCCATTGCTAATACCGAAAAACATGACATCATTAAGTAATTTTAACATTAGACAGTATTTTTAAACTCGAAAACTTGATTGCCAACATGTTTCTGAGTCCAGAATAAGGTCAATATTGAGTCTAGAAGTCCATAAAACCGTTATAAACGTGTATTTCTCGCGATAATAAACACGTTAAGCCAAAAATTTGGACTTTTTTAAAATTTTGCCAAATTTACCTTCAAAATGCCCCATTTTTGGCCCAATTTTCGCGCCGCATCGCGCCTGCGGCGCGACTACCCCCCCCCCCCCCCGTTGGGGGGGGGGCGGGGGGCCCCCAAAAACTTGTGGGGGGCGGTTTGTAAAATTGGCTGGGGGGGGTTACCCCCCCAAACCCCCCCCCCCCCCCAATTACACCTATGGGGGGGGGTACTCCCCATCACATTTCGGGGGTCGACCACCAAATTTTCGAAGTTTGCCCCCCCCCCAACCAAAATTTCCAGGGAAATTATGATATGAGTATGACCCTCACCATTTTGAAAATTTTGACTCGAAATTGTAAAAATTCGAAATTTTTGCAAAAAATCCAAGTTTTTTTCAACAAATGAGCAAAAATTAAGAAATATTGTTGATTTTTAGTTGGAAATAACGCTTTTTTAGCAAATTTGCTAATTTTTTCTAAATTTTTGACCAAAAAATTTTTTACCCCCCCAAATTCGATTTTTTCGGACCCCACCCCACCTCAAAACGGCTGACCCCACCCACCCTAATTTCGGCTACCCCAGTGGCGGATCCAGGAGGGAGGGCCCGGGGCCCCCCCTTTGCGATTTGGGCCCCCTCCTTTGACATTCCGGGCCCCCCCCCTCCCTAGAAAATTTTTTCAGCTGTTTATAATGCATATTTCGAGTGAAAACTAAGCATAGTTTTAATAAATTCCTCAATTTTTTAAAAAATTTCGCCTGCGGCGCACTTATACTTCCGTGCTGCTTTATTACGTACTTAGTTCTGTGACAGGACTCTGTCTCTTAATGTGTTTGTCTCTTTTGTTTCCTTTCTGTTTTGTAAGCATATAATTAATTGTACTCAACGCTTTCAGTTTATTTTATGACTATATACCGGCTTATATTTATATATATTTACAAACTTTATTTTGCTTTCATAACGTATGTATATATATTTATATAAATGGGCAGTGCAAGCATAGGTGTACCTTGAGAAAACGGTGGGGGAGGGGGTAGCCGTAATTAGGGTGGGTGGGGTCAGCCGTTTTGAGGTGGGGTGGGGTCCGGAAAAATCGAATTTGGGGGGGGGTAAAACATTTTTGGTCAAAAATTTACAAAAAATTGGCAAATTTGCTAAAATAACGTTATTTCCAACTAAAATTCAACAATATTTCTTCATTTTTGCTCATTTATTCGAAAAAACCTGGATTTTTTGCAAAAATTTCAAATTTTTCCAAAAAATTTCGAATTTTTTCTAATTTTGAGGCAAAGTTGTCAAAATTTTGAGGGGCCCCGGAATGTCAAAGGTGGGGGCCCAAATCGCAAAGGGGGCGCCCCGGGCCCCCCCTCCTGGATCCGCCACTGGGGTAGCCGAAATTAGGGTGGGTGGGGTCAGCCGTTTTGAGGTGGGGTGGGGTCCGAAAAAATCGAATTTGGGGGGGTAAAAAATTTTTTGGTCAAAAATTTAGAAAAAATAAGCAAATTTGCTAAAAAAGCGTTATTTCCAACTAAAAATCAACAATATTTCTTAATTTTTGCTCATTTGTTGAAAAAAACTTGGATTTTTTGCAAAAATTTCGAATTTTTACTAATTTCGAGTCAAAATATTCAAAATGGTGAGGGTCATAGTTTCCCTGGAAATTTTGGTTGGGGGGGGGCAAACTTCGAAAATTTGGTGGTCGACCCCGAAATGTGATGGGGAGTACCCCCCCCCGAACCCCCCCCCCCAAAATTCGGACCTCAGAAAATTCAAAAAATGGCCTAAAAACGCAAAATTTTCTGTATTTTAACGCTTTTTTTGTCAAAACAAGACTTGTTTTTATCGTTTTAGGCGTTTTTACACCGTTTTAAAAAGATTTTAAGCCAAAATTTGAGAAAAAATTTTCAAAAAATGACCACTTTTTAG
>JASAND010003567.1:0-12007 GCA_030248195.1 Trissonchulus latispiculum
CTAATGGGATACCAGTGGTATGCCCTATAATAGGCTGCTGCTGTCAAATAATTTGATAAAAGTAAATGATTACTAATTAATTAAATAGTTTTAATTAAAACGAGTTTAAACTGTTGTTTGTTTCGATTTATATGTTCGAATGATTATTAAAGAATTTATGCCGTTTGATTTTTAAGCCAACAAACACATAATATACAGCTCTGATATGATTAGGAATTTGTGGAAATGTCGTATTTTCAACTAAATAATATTTCAAAAACTCAAAATTAATTTATTAGAGCCCGTGCTCAGGTGTAAAGCCTATACCAAACCACCTTCAACGGTGGTTTGCTATTTTAACCCTTGGTATGGTACCAGCTGTGTATGGTACCAGTGGTTAAACTGTTTTATGAATTCGCTGTCTGCCTGCGATATCACTGCTTAACCACTGGTACCCCTTCTTCCATACCAGTGGTATGGGTACCATCGCTTTATGAATACGGGCCTACACAGTTTCGCAGTCTGTTCTGGTTTCGGCGACCGTTTTCTGTATTTGTAAGAGAACTCTGCAACAGAGGCAGAAGAGAAAGAAAGCAGTGTCGACTAAATAGTATTAAAGGAACACAATCATGTTATGTTAGGGTTGTTCCCTAGTCAGTAGCGAGCATCGGGCCCGGGACCGGACCGATTTTAACCCCGGGACCGGAAAATTATTTGGCTTTGGACGCCCCGCTACCGGACTCGGTTTGGTGTCTGTTGTGGCTAGCAGCGGCCGGGTTTTGTGCCGGTGTCGTATGCTACTTTTTCCCCCATGCTAGATTTTCCCCCCTAGCTAATAATGCATATAAATACGCATATGTATTAAAATTTATTACGTGTATGGAGGGAACTTTAACATGATGACGTCAGCATGTAATCCTTTCCCCCTTAGGCATTTAACATTCACACACTGTTTATAACAGTTTTGAGTGGATTATATATTTCAATATAGTTTTACAATTTTCTTCTGCGTTTTTAAAAATTTCGAAAAGGATGCGGAACATAAGCAAAGCACAATAATTTTCTTGATACGAAATAAGGACTTAGATCTTAGGTGAATTTTACACAGGTATAAGAAGTTTGTAGGCAAATTTTGGATTCTTTAACTTTAATAAAATATTTCAGGTCTCTTGGTTGGATAGCTTGTAATTTGATTTTTAATTTTTCTATAACCTACAAATTAAGGGACAAAATTAGTTTTAATCGATGTATAACTTAACTTATAATAAACTTATTAGAGATATATACGTACCGGGTATTATCTGGCTAGAATGGTTTCGTGGCAGTATCAAAAAATAACATTAAACAACCTATATTAGTAGTGCATGCGACCTCTACCAGACCAGAGTTCACGATACAGAGAGCTCATCAGTGAAGCTGTTTGGAACTAAATAGGTATATTAGGAATTGTATTAAAAATATAAAAGATGTAAATAAGCACAAAAGGAGGTTTCGCCGCTGGTCGCCTCAAGACGTGACGTTAACACAAAAACATACGGATATATAACATGAAAATAGAAAGAAAAAGAAAAAGAAAAGAAGGAATGGGTGATATTACTTATAAACTTAACAGTTACAGTTCTAGAGCATGATGATTGAGTATATATTACTGATTTGATATCTATCCAAGTCCCTGGGCTGACCGTTCCTTGGCAAGACTACATGAAAATGATTTTTTGAGTGCTCTGTTAGAATAGCCCTTTTAACACGTTCCCTACCAGGGACGTATTTTTACGTCTTTTTGAATACAACAACTTTATCTGTGGACGTAAAAATACGTCCACAAACGGTGGTGTCTAAAACCAGGAACAGGAACAGGAACAGGAACATGAACAGTGGTCTAAAAGCAGGAACGGAACGGGGGTCTAATTTCAGGAACAGAATCAGGAACAGGGGTCTAATTTCAGGAACAGGAACGGGGGTCTAATTTCAGGAACAGAATCAGGAATAGGGGTTGAACCGGTATTAGTAAAGCATGCCCGTTTATAACCAAATTTTAGTCGTCTGTTTATTTGACCAAATGCAATATTTGAGATATTATTTACAACTTCCATGATGCTATTATGGTTTAACTTAGTATATAATTGAGTGAAATCAAAAGTATACATAGAATATGCGGCATTTTCCTCCGAAGGTTTATTTAAAGTGTTTATGATTTCACTACTATTATCAATAATCCAATACGGATTACATCCGCCATTACATCTGCTAATAGTTTTTGAATAACTTTTTAATAAGCGGAGAAATAATTTAAAGGCATATCCGATTTTTCGGATATTGCTTTAGTAACCGCATGATATTGCTTACAACTTACAACTTATTGCTTATTTTTATTTTATTTTGATTTTATTCAGCATTTTGGGTCACGTTGTACCAGTTGGACTACAATGAAAATTACAATAGAATATAAGACCAAAATAGGTTGCAAAATATTAATCAAGTTAAAGGTGGATTCGCAGAAATTTAAAACTTTTATATTGTAAGGGAAAATAAAAATAGACCCAATGGTTTTGTCCATTTTAAAAAAATAGCGGTATATACACAGAGTCCGAATTCCGTCGTTCCATTAAACCTACGCCCAGAGATACGATGAAGAAAGTCCATTAAACCTAACACTTGCTCGTTTTTAGGTTATATTTAATAAAAAATGGCTTAACTAAAGTGGGAAATTTAACACGTTAAATAACATCTTGCTAGTATGTATACCTATATATACTTCCAAATATCAGCACTATGAAAAATCTGGTTGTATGAAGATTTTTGAAAAAGGAGGTTAGGATCTTCATAAATTCTAAATTACAGGTGTATCATTAAAATAAGAAAGTTAAAATTTCAGCATACCAAAACTGTCCGGGGATTCTAGTATCATTTCTAATTTCTAAAAATTTCAAGAAGATATTTTAGAAATATACTCTAAATTTCAAAGATTTCAAAAAGGGTTATAAGAAATTTAAACATTCCACATCTGTTTCCTATAATTTGTAAAATTAGACTTTAGAATATAGGAATTAGGATTTAGAAAACTTAGCTTTTGTTCTAAATTCTAAAATCCAAATGCACTTATAGTTACGAGTACAAGTTGTAGGACCTTAGGTAACTGTCAATTTTTAGACTTTAGAACTTAGAACATGTTAAGTTTTAGACATTAGACATTTCATATTGATTCAAGCTCCACATGCTGCGTTCGCATCGGCGATTCTTATTGGTTGAGCTTATCACGTGGAGCTTGAATCAATATGAAATGTCTAATGTCTAAAACTTAACATGTTCTAAGTTCTAAAGTCTAAAAATTGACAGTTACCTAAGGTCCTACAACTTGTACTCGTAACTATAAGTGCATTTGGATTTTAGAATTTAGAACAAAAGCTAAGTTTTCTAAATCCTAATTCCTATATTCTAAAGTCTAATTTTACAAATTATAGGAAACAGATGTGGTATGTTTAAATTTCTTATAACCCTTTTTGAAATCTTTGAAATTTAGAGGAGATTTCTAAAATATCTTCTTGAAATTTTTAGAAATTAGAAATGATACTAGAATCCCCGGACACAGAACCTCCAATTTTAGGCTAAATATTGGAGGGGGAAAATTTAGCATGCTAGAATTTCCCCTTATAGACTAACATTAGAGGGGGAAATTTTGGCATGCTAGAATTTCCCCCTGGGGAAAATTTAGCATGGGGGAAATTTTGGCATGCGACACCGGGCCTACTAGCGGACTCCGGGCATTGATTGAATGGAATCGCGTTCTTTATATGTGTGCATAAATACATGCATACATATATACATACAATGCTTTGCTCTGTTCATATAATGAGGAGTATATTTCTAATATTTCTGACTCTGAAACGGCCTCCGGGCCTCCGGGGTGGGCTGCCTCCGTTGGAATCGTCTCTGCTAATTCGAGGGTTCTTGCAGTTTGAAAAGTTGTTCATCTCACCAAGACCAACAACTTTCATTTGATATCAAATTTGACCACTTTTGCAGATGTCGAATTCTCTGCCCATAGCATGTACACACCAAATTTTAGCTGCCAGGGTCGCACCAGTTAAATTTTTGGATCAAAAAATAAGGTAAACGCGGGCCAGCAGGCGGATTCACGAAGGATACAAGACATTAATCATAAAGAAATAATGAACAACGCCTGCCTGCAGTCACTAAGGCAAAAGCCATAGTCCGAAAGGAGAGAGCCCAATGGGCGCTCTAGCCAATAGCCCCAGACACCAGACTGAGCCCGACAGACACGGTGAGCCCGGAAGGCACGAAGCGCTCACAGCGCCTATTGGTTCTCTCCTGTTAGGACTAAGGCTCTTACCTTAGTGACTGAATATAAGCAAGCGTTTTCCATCATTTCTGTATGAGTAAAGTTAAATTTGTGGATAAGACGAGCCAACTAGAAAACGAAAAATTTTGGTGTGGTTGGAAAGGTATTCAAGACTGTTCTACACTCTTAGAAATGTTCCAGTAGAAACTACAGAAATCACTTTTGTAGATGATAAATACAAAAGCTTTTGTAGAAAATACAGGTTCACTCTTGTAATTTCTACAGGTCATCCTTGGTAGTATTTAACGGATATACTTTGGTAGAATGGATTACAAGTTAGACTAGTATTCAATACAAATCAAACCTGTAGTTTTTACTGGTTTACAGGTTTACTCTACAGGAAAGTACTCGGTAATCGGTATACGCTGATAACGCAAAACTGCATATATAAGGGCGACAGTGGTCGCAATATTTGAAGACTGAATTTTTTTGAATATTTTCAAATTTTCAGTTTTTCAACACCCCGTGGCTGATTTTTTGTAACGGCTGCTCCCTGCCGAAAATATTTTGGAGATCTTTTGCGCTTCCCCCCCCCCTTTCCAAAATTTTAGTCTGGTAAGGGCCAAGGTGAACCAAAAAACTTTTTGAAAAAATTTCTTGGTTCCCCCTTAGCAAACTAAAATTTTAAATTTAAAATATATTAAAAAATTTTAAAATTTTTGAATACGGCAGCCTCCAGTATGCACCCACACCAAATTTCAAAGTTATTGGTCAAAAAATCAAAAATTAGGTCAGGGCGCAAGCGTTGTAAGCGCAATGTAAGCGTTGTAAGCGTCATTGTAAGCGCAAAAGATCCTATTTTGGGAGCGACCGCCCCCCCCGCACCTGTCCCCCTTTTTTATTAACAGGTCGCTCCAGTAAAATTTACAGGTTTTGTCTTGTAAACACTACAGGATTGGTATTTGATTTAGGATTGTCAAAAAGTCGAACAAAATTACAGGTTTCGTCAGTATTTTATACAGGAAACTCCTAACTACAGGTTTCCTTAGTATTTTCTGCAAGAAATTCCTGTAATTTTTACTATTCGAGAGGCCGGTAAAAATAAAAGTTACTTTTGCGGAAAATACAGAAAGCTCCGCTAGTGACTGATCGCACAGGAGCACTTTTGCAGAAAACTACAAGAGTTTCTGTAGTTTCTACAGGAGTCTTTTTTAAGAGTGTAGCAAGATAATTGACAAAACTGGCTTCGAAATGGTACTCCAAAAACAAAAGTTGTTGCTCATGCTAATGGCTTTCACGAGACACCAAACTTGACCACTTTTGGAAACTTACCCTGACCTAGACTGCACCAAAAACGTTTAAGAATATATAGCTGCGGAATAGCAGAAGGGTAAGTCAGATGTCTGAATGGGAAACCAGTAATTAGTCTTCTGCTCTTCTTATGGTGCTGGTATTCTTTTGTGCAGTGATTTTGTCGTGACTTTTCGAAACGCTATAACTTTCGTAATTTTGGGAGTTGGAAAGAGCTTTATACATCGTTTTAAAGCTTATAATGTGTACATTAACATGGGATTAAGAAACTAGCAAAATTGACAAAAAATAGCAGAAAATTGCCGACATGCTGACATCTGACTTGACAGACTGAATATAGACCAAAAATTTTTGAACATCGATTTCTCAAAACTGTAGAATCGGCCAAAATTTCTTTTTTGCCATGATATGAAGGAAATGTGGGCCGAGGGACATTTTTTGGATTTGGCTCAACAAGTATCAATACCCCAGAAAATTCGGCAAATGCGCGATGACACGAAATTTCGCAACTTTCTATTCAGTTTTCTCACAACTGGAGCTGTTTTAGCTCAAACCAAGAAAATTGACCCTCCGCAATAGGGCGAACTTTCAGCCAAAAATCACGCGAATCCATTGGGTAGTTTTTGAGAAATCAATGTTTAAAACAAAATAATCGCAATTTTGCCAAAATGGTTTTTCGGCGAATTCTCCAGCTTAAAGCAACGAACTCCTGCGAATAGGTATTGATAAAATGCGCAATTGGACGGTGTATCGATTGAGTATAAATAAGCCAAAATTGTCTGTAAGATTTGGCAGTAATTTAAAAAAAATAGATTTCTTCAAAAATGGCCATTTTTTACCCCAAAAGTTGTTTTTGGCTTATACTGCCTTAACCACTGGAGGTAGCTCAAAAGTTGTACAAGCAAAAATGTTCATTTTGGTGCCCTCTTTCCAACCATCACAACCAATCCGGTGTAGCCACTATGTACTGAGAATAAGGGCGAAAACCAAAACTTTCCTATCTTTGCACCTAAAAATCCGGGACTGGTCCCAGAATGTTAAAGAGCACGAAAATAATGTATTTGGAAAGTTTCATCCACTTTCATGAAGAATTGGAGCTTGTAGGGTAGAATTTACACAAAGCGGTACCAGCACCTTAAGGTGCTGGTTCGAGTTCGTGTATTTTTGGGCTTTAAAAGCGCAATTGTCGTTGAAATTTATTCAAATTTGCTACAATTACATTATTTACCCTATAAAACATGTTAGAAAAGTCGCGGCTTGAAAATTTGAGTTTTGGAGAAATTAGATTTTTTCCGCCATAACTTGCACTGCGACCACCCTATACATGGATGAACTTATAGTCATTTGAATTCTCTCACCAAGACCTACAACTTTGCTCTTGAGAGTTTTCTTCGATTAATTAAGGTTTAAGAGATAACAGCGAAAATTGATTTTCGAGGTCCAAAACCGGCCATTTTTCGAAAAATCAAATATTGCAAGATTTCTACAGCTTCAACAGCGCTGATCCGTCGGTCAAGTATTGTCCATATTTGTGGTCCTAAAGGACATCTTACGCCCAAAGAAGAGCTTTCTAAGGTATCTCTGCCGGCGCACAGCAGCGAAAATGTGAAATTTTGAAAATCGCAACTAGATTGTTTTGAACACGGATTTCTTTCAACTCATGCAATCAATTAAAAAACGGCTTTACACACGTATTTTTGAGACAATTGCCGAGGGCTAGTTTTCATGGTTTTGTATTTTGACTTTCAGTTCGAGAGAAATAAGCGTCCAAACTTGAAAATTTTGACGAAAATCGGACAAAATTTACGTTTTTCTCAAAATCTTGAGCGTCTTTACTCGTTAAACAATTTCAGAAAAAATAGCCCTCGGGAAGACGTTTCTCGTTTCTTTTGAAGCCTGAACTGGTCGCTTTTCGTTAGCTTTCCCACACTTCGAGAAATCCATGTTCAAAAATTGTTTTCATGTTATTGCAAGTCGTTGTTCAAATATCATGTTATTCAAGCCGAAGAGTTGAAATGAGACAGCTATACTGCACCTAGTTGTAACAAGCACATTCTAAGCTTTAAAATGATATAAAAATTATTGCTGAACTCCAAAAATTTAGCAAATTACAGTCACAGCAAATTACATAAAATTTGCTGCAAATACCCGAACCAGCACCTTAAGGTGGTGATTCATTCCTTTTGGGCGTGTTGTTGGTTGGCGGCGTAAATCAAGATGAAATTTGACGAAACTTTCCGAAATACATTCTTTTACCGTTCTAACACCCTCTGCGCAATCCCGATTCAAAAATTCGAGATTTCCGGTCAGGACGGTTTTTCCCAATTTCCGAAAATTTGGCAGCAGCTATATAGTTATGACTAAATTCATTCGAAAGCTCCCGTTGAGCTTCATATTTTTGCTTTTTAAAGCAACGTTCTAGCTTTTCTCTACCGTGAGATATAGCCGATTTTCTTGTTTTAGCGTCGAAAACTTATCATTCTTGCAAAAATCAAATAATCCATCATTTCTTGAATTATGCAAGCCGTAAAATCAAGCTAAGGGCGTCGATCAGAAGGTCTCATAAGGGCAAACTATCCGACGCATGATCGTCTTCCAACAGCTATCCCGTAGGCTGCTATCATAAAAAATGTAGTTTCTTGCAAAAACACGACCAATTTTTCCAAAGATTGTGGAATATTCACCATGCAAGCTGGAGGGCTGCTACTCAGCAGATGTGTTCTGCACAAATATACCCAGGGACGCTTTTTTAGTTGCCCCGATTACTGCTTTCTAGCTAAAGCAATCGCTTGTCAAATTTGGAAAAAGTATGCAAAATCCAATTTGCGCAAACATTTTAGCTAATTTCTTCATAACGAAGAGTGATTTCATGATAATTAAAAAATCGACCCCAGCTATTTGATGGCGGTATCGAATGATATAACCGATGTCTCGCGAGAAAAATTACTTGAGTCTGCAAAAAATCTGGAAAATTATACTTCTTCTAAAATGTGTTTAAAATATTTTAGAAAAGCAACATTAGTTTCCTTGTGTGCATTAAAAAGAGAAAATGACAAGCTGCATTTTGCTATAACAATGCCTTCTTAACTCCACGCAATGAATGAGTAATAATGGTGCAAACTTTGTGACCAAAGGGAATCACCACCTTAAGCTTTGTTGGTGCAGTCCAGGGTTAGATGTTTGACCATTTTAGTCCTGAACCGCGATCCAAAACCCTAAAACCACACGTTTCTTTGCAATACCTACTATATACTGCTCCTTAGTCCGACCTAAGGTCAACCCGCATGCCAAACATGAACGCCTTGCGAACAGTAGATCTTAGAGCCTGAAGATGGACTTGCGAAACCACCAGGGCCCACCTCCATTAGGATGTCCCCAGCTCCAACCTCTAGCGGAACGATAGGTACTAGACCAAAACTAACTAACTAGAGGTCAAGTCAAAACAAGATTCCGATTTATTGAACGCCATATAACATATGTGCTTTACAAAAGACACAGGAAAAGAACAACCTATCATCAAACAAAAAACTAAAAATGAACCAAAGCGAATATTCAAACAAATCAATTATTATACCAAGAGTACATAATATAAGAGTATGAAACTCTTACACTAGCATGTACAAATCATGCTAGGTATGCTCGGTTCGTTAACTCGGGACCCCCCCCCCGTAACTTCCGGGGGGGGGGGGTCCCACTTTGCACTAATTACACGCTTTCATACAAGCGTGTGTCTGCTCGCTGATTGGCCCACTAGCCTACGGCTTACTGTAGGTAATTTATTAGTTATTTTAATTAATTAATTATAACTTTAATTAGGTTAATACGATTAAAAAACGAACTCGACAACTCTGTAGCATTTTTTCTGCTCTTTCCAATGATATATAAATTGTTGCACACTACATTCCTGCAAATTTTTGTATTGTGCAACAATTTTTAGATCATTGGAAAGAGCAGAAAAAATGCTACAAAGTTGTCGAATTAGTTTTTTGATTGTACTAAACTAATTAAAGTTATAATTAATTAATTAAAATAACTAATAAATTACTTACAGTAAGCCTTAGGTTAGTGGGCCAATCAGTTAGCAGATACACGCCTATTGATGAAAGCGTGTAAGTGAAAAATTTTTTGGAAATTGACCAACCTTGACTTGTACATGCGGGTCTTGTATAATGAGAAATTGATTTATTTGATAATATGACGGTAAGCATATTCACTGAAAAAGTTCCATCATCGAGAATCTTGTTTTGACTTGATATCGTTCCGCTAGAAGGTGTTCTAATTGCATTCGCAAAAAGGCGTTATGTTTGTATGCACAGTAGGTCGGACTAGAACAGTACTGTAAAGGTAGGTATTGCAAACACGTTGATTTTAGAGATTTTGAATCGCAGTTAAACTAAAAATCAGTCTTCCTGGACTGCACCAGCCAAGTGGTGATTCCCGCACTTTGGTCTAAAGTTTGCACCATTATCTCATTGCGACGGAAATCGCTAGCAAAATATTCGACACTAACTTGTACGCAAAAAACTGATAATTTGCCGCATTTTTTAGAGAAATTTATATTTTTCCGAATTTTTGCACTCAGTAATTTTCTATACTTGAATTTCGACAAAAAAAAATTCGACTACTTGAGGATAAAATTTTTAATTATCATAAGAAATTAGCTAAAATGTTTGCGCAAACTGCATACGATTGAAAAACTGACCTCTAAAAACTAAAAAAAGCGACATTTTGCATCGATATTGTCAAATTTTGGAAAAAATTTTTTGAAAACTGCATTTTTAGGTAGCGGCCTACGAGAAGACGCGCCCACCAACTTTTTGCAACTTGCATAATTCAGAAAATGATAGTTGATTTTTGCAAGAATATTTTCGACACGAAAATCATTTTCGGCAAATTTCGGCCAAAAAAGCAAATATTTCAACTTTCAGTAGCTGCTTATATTGGAAAATCTCGAATTTTTAATCGAGTGTTAGAACGGTAGAAAATGGCTATTTCGAAAGTTTCGTCGAAATTTACAAATCTTGTTGCCGCCCATTGCCGCCAAAAAAGGAATGAATCACCACCTTAAGGTGCTGAGTTCGGTTTGCACATTGTAATTTGGAACTGTAATTTGCTAAAATTTTGGAGTTCAGCGTGATTTTTATATCATTTTAAAGCGTCGTAGCATTCTAGATTCTCCCCGACTGATCTCATTTCAAATACTTTGACGTGGCCATGATGACGACTTGCAATAACATGAAAACAATTTTGAGCCGCGATCTCGAAGTGGGAAAAGCGACCGAACTTTAAGGCGAGAAAAATGGCCGAGAGAACGGCAAGACGCGTTTTCGTCAAAAAATTTTCGAAATTCTCTCGAACTTTGAAGTCGAAACTCTGAAACCTGAAAACAGTACGAGAATTGTCTCAAAGCCACGTATTGGCAAAAATGTGACCCATTGTATTCAAAATTTTTCCGACACTGGCAACATGCGCCACGTACGAGCTCCACTGCTGGAACCCACAAGTATGGACAATGACCGACAGATCGCTTTTGAGAATCTTCCTTTGATTATGAAAAATGACTAGGTTCTCGAAAATTTTCTTATTCCTCTGTAAAATCGAGAGAAAACTGCTCAAGGACAAAAGTTGGCAGGTCTTGATTGAGGAAAATCCATGGTCTCGGCGGAAAAAATTCTTCCAGAAAAATTTTGCACGCATGCATAGAGACAAACTCGTAATTTAATAACAAATTTGATAAATTCAACGACTGGCAACTTGCAAGTTGTGAACACCACTGATGCAAATTCTACCCTACAAGCTCCAACAATTCAAGCTATTTTCGTGCTCTTGGGTTGATCCCGAGACGTGCAAAAAGATAGGAAAGTTTCGCCAACAAATTCCTGGTGACACGCCGGATTGGAAATTTATTATTTTTGAAGAGCTCCAAAATTGCCAAAAAACAACTTTTTTGAGAACAAAAAATGGCCATTTGAAGAATCTATTTTTTAAATTGCCAAATCTTGTATTCCTGCTCAATCGATACGCAAATCAATTCGCAGGAGTTCTCGCCACCATTTTGAAAATTGCCGAATTTTTGATTTCTCAAAAACTTGCCGGATTTGCCGTGCTGGAAGTTCAATTTTCTGAGTTTTGACAAGAAAAACTACGTTGCCGGAAAGTTGCGAAGTTTTCATGATAAATCGCACATTGCCGAACGGTGTGTGCACTATTTGGCCAAATCAAAAAAATAAAATTTACATTTTTCCAGCTTTCATATCATGGCAAAAAAGAAATTTTATTATTCACAGTTTTTGAAAATGTTCAAAAATTTTGGTCTATGTCAGTCTGTCAAGTCGGATGTCAACATGTCGGCGCAATTTTCTGCTATTTTTTGTTAATCCCATGTTAATGTGCACATTATGGCAAAGCGACAAAACC
>JASAND010003571.1:0-42500 GCA_030248195.1 Trissonchulus latispiculum
CAAGTTGAGCGTACCCCCCCGTGCGATCGCTCATTCCCCCATAATTTGGTGTTTGGATAAATTGGGCTTTTGGCTCTGGTCCCTCCAATATATACAGTTTCGCCTCCTGGACATGTCTGATCGTGTCTGACTAGACATATATACCATAAGATTAAAACTTTGATAGCTTTATTTTGAATACATAATAAGTGCTTTCTTGCTGTATATACTTACAACTTACATTATATATATATATATATATATATATATATATATATATATATATATATATATATATATATATACGTATATACGTACATTAACAGAAATATTTGCTAGCCTATGAAGGATACATGTAATTGTTCGAAATTAGTCCTTCCCTAGAAACCAGTCTGTTAATGCTGTGCAACCTTAGTCTGGGGGTAATCACAATTTTTATGTCTTGCCTTTTATTTGTGGGGAACTTTCCTGATAAGCGACCTCAAAAAATAAATGTCCTTCTCACTAACGCTAACAGACAGATCTATGACGAGAATGAAAGGGGCAGAGTGTTAAGCCTAAAACCAGCTAACCATCTATTACGTTGCTGGTGTACCTGTTGTGTATTATATAGAAAAATATTTAATATATATATATATATATATATATACGTATATATATATACGTACTTATTATATATATGCTTATCAGTTATTTCTTAATGAAACTAGTTTATTGCCTGTAGGCATATTAATTACGTACAAATGTTATATAATAGAGCGCGTAAGTACCTACGTATCCTACGTTATTTATAGGGTTAAGTTCACGTATAAGTTATATATGTATATGTGTATATATGTATATGTATGTATATATATTATATATATATATATATTTAGGCATTATATATATATACGTATGCACGTATATATATGTATGGGTAACATATAATCAGCTATGGTAGGTTTGCTGAAGTTGCATTCTGTGTGCGAGTGTGTGTGTGATAGAAAATGCCTTTATCAGTAGTTATAGCTTCTCCGGAGGGTAGATAGAAAACAACACCGATAATGGGACACTTGGGCAGATAGTTTGTAGTGGCAGATGCTTTTTTCTTGTTTTGTATTATTTTTGCTGCGTTTGCAGCAGTTTTTGTATTTTTGTACGCATCTAATATATAATGTTGCAGGTATATATTTTCCAAAGTTACAAGAGCTATATATGAGTTTAATACGTATGTATATACCCCTTTTTCTTTTATCTGTGACTTGCTCCTACAACAAACAACGGTGCCTTGTTTTACGTAGCATGTGTTGCTACTGCTCACCAAACGCTTAAACTAGACTTAATTGTAGTATATTTTGAGAGAGATGCACCGGGGCCGCCACTACCGGGGCCGGGGCCGGGACCTCATCGTGGCCCCGGCCGGGGCCACCTTGGCTCCCGGTACCGGGGCCGGGGCCTGTAATTGGGGGTCCAAATAGAAAATTTTCTAAAATTTTCTTGAAAATTTAAATTTTGCAATAATTTTTGATATGCAAACGATACTATCGTCGTTTTAGTTCCTTTGGCGAGAAAACAAAAGATTTGTAACACTTTTTGACTTACAAAAATTCAAAATTTTGGTCAAAAAATGTCAAAAATTCACAAAATTTTGCTAATTTTTGGCCCCGGTCGGTACCGGGGCCTGACCACCGGGGCCGGGGCCGGGGCCTGACTACCGGGGCCGGGGCCGGAGCCTGGCCCCGGTGCCGCGGCCGGGGCCAGGCCCCGGTGCATCCCTAGATATTTGTAAGTGTCGGGTCCACCTTTGATTGGCCTGCCTGTGATCTATACCCCAGTTTGCGGCTGACACTTTGTTGGTACAAGTTTTATTAAGGAGGAAAGGTCTGAAATGGAACAAGTAAGGAGCAATAGGCTCCACGGATAAAAAATCTCTTCAGTTTCTTAGAAATCCGACCGCCGGGGCAAATTTTCTTAAATTTAGTATACACCAATATATAGTTGGCTGGGGTGATTTTAAAGTATGTTTTGTGGGTCCGCCCCCACCAGAATAAGCCCAGCAGGAGTTAACAAACCATGCAATCCATCCATCATTATCGTTTTCTTGTGGACCAAAGACGGTTGCAACCCAACCACTTCCGGCACATTTGAACCCAAGATCCTATAGGTACGGAATAGTTTAGCAGTTTCTTTCTGCACACCTCAAATTGAATAGGGAGTCCTAGAAATGGCCGCGCGGTAAGAGGGGGGAGGGGGCAAAAATGAGGGTGAGCCCTCAACCCCCACCACGTTGACTCTAACCAAGCCAACCCTTAGAATTATATTGTATATAATGCCTATTTTACTACGGAGATTGCGCAGAGCTATCATGATTGACGTGTAGCTCTGAGGCATCGCTAATTTTTTTGCGTTTTTTCCAAAATTTTACTGTTATATACATACGTAACTGTTTGTGTTCATGTTTCAGGATTTATTTATTGTATTTGATATTTTTGCTGCCATGGGTTAAGTCTGCTTTATACATATTGCTGTATATTTAATTATGCCACTATAGTTTGGAATTTTTATGCTGCATTATGCACGTGTGCTGTGGCCAGCTCCCTTACAGTTCTAACTGTGCTTATTCTCAATTTTATTCCATTATCTGTATATAGCTTGTACCTGTACGTATATATTTTCCCAAAGAAGCCAATTTTCTCTAAGTGTGGTAAGTTTCCAGCTTTCTTGTTTTATCTTTTTTATATATTTATTTATATATATCTAATTAGCTTGTTCTGATTAATTGACTGAAATTAGTGCCCACTAACGTAGTTTTAACAATATTGTATTTTGGATAATAATTTTTCAGGCAACGTAATTGCTTTATATTCTCCAAATACAAAGTCTGAGTCATACCTCCCTGGCTTTTTCCTACAGAGGGGGGGGGGCGGACCCCCCCCAGAAATCGGTTCCCCCCAGACTTGGGTCGCCCCCCAGGATTCGGGCCTTCCTCCAGAACTCTAAAGTGCCCGGAAAAACGGGATTTTGAGGGTAAATTTTGAAAAACTTTTCCGGCGTCGCCGGATTTTTAGTCATTTTTAAGCATTTTTAGCTATTTTAAGCTTACATTTAGGTTAGAAATAGCTGAATTTTTAGCTCAGCAGCGAAAACAGCTATTTTTTGAGCATTTTTGACAAATCCCCCCCCAGAAATCCGTGCCTCCCCCCCCAGACCTGGGGGGAGACCGCCCCAGACTTCCCCCCCCCCAGAAATTTTTGCCTAGGAAAAAAAGCCAGCCTCCATCTTCCCTTGAATATATTTTTCTTTTGTCTATATGTATATATCCTTGCGTTTGTTAGAGTCCTACGTTGACTTACGTAGACATTGCAGTAGGAGGGGGGGGGGGGTGGGGGACAGCCCTTATATATGACGTCCGTTCCCGGAGCCGGGGTTGGTTACCTGAAAGTCGTGGTATACAAAATTGAAATTTGAAAACTTGTGGAAATTAATGATTTTGCTGTATTTTGCAGGCAATCACTGTGTGTCATTTATGTCTCGCATGACCTCCCATGCGAGGGTGAAATATGAATGTTCTAACTAGGGTATATATATATTAGAGATGAGATCAGGGCTGACAAAGCCCGGCCCGGCCCGGCCCGGCTCGTCGGGCCGCGCAGAACTGGTTTCCAATCAGGGCCGGGCCTGGCCGCGCAGCTTCCAACGGAAAAAACCCGGCCCGGCCCGGCCCAGCCCTGTCCGGCCCTGCCAAGCCCTGACGTTTTTTTTACATATTTATATACCTATTGAAGATATATATATATATATATAAATATATATATATATATATATATATATACACATTTTCCAATGCTAATAATTGTCTTTGCCTTCCTGAATTCAAACTTTCTTGCTTTCTCTCCACCAAATGAGACTGCTTGTGCCAAATATTGTTTGAGGTTGCGTACTGCTTTTTGAAATTTTAGTTGCAATTTTAGTTTGAGTGCCTGCTTGTGTAGGTCTTCTGCTTTCGAGTTCCACCTACTATATATGTAACTAACCTATTTTAGCTCATTAAAACAGTAAACCACTTCGGTAGTTCAACCACGGTATTAAGCATGGGCTAGCAAAGCTGAGGGCTAATTTAGTCGTCCGATTAATTTCCTTAGTACGGATAGGATGCTTAAATTTTCGTTACGCATAGCTTCGTCAGACTCCAAATATTTCAAAACCACAACACGTTTCACTTCATACAACTTCAGAACACATCATAAAAGAATTTTTAAAAATTCAGGGCTTTTCAGGGCCGGGCCGGGCCGCGCAGACCAAAACGGCACTCAGGGCCGGGCCGGGTCAGGGCCTGTAATTTGTGATACAGGGTCGGGCCAGGCCGGGCAGACCTAGAATTTGATCCTTGCCGGGCCGGGCCCAAAAAGTCGGCCCTGATCTCATCTCTAGTATGGTTGAGGGATTGTTTTCAGGGGGGGGGGCTGGAACATGAAATGGGGTCCGATGGTAGACTTTTCTGGAGGAGAGTTGTTTTGGTAAAAAAGAGCCAAAAAGTATGTAGCAAACATTTCTTGACAGTTTGCATAGAGATCTGAAAGAAATTCACAAAACCGCTAGGATTTTGGCAAAAAATGAAATTTTAGGTAAAACCTTATATATATATAGTCAGGGCGGGGAAAAAAACACATATACGGAACTAAGGCTGTAACTTTTTTGTCTTAAGGCTGAGAGAGCTTGCGTTTGTACCATGGTGTATATCGCTGCTAGTTCTATCGATTCATGTATAGAAATCCGCCTGATCCCTTGTACATCAGTAGCAATAATCGATTTTGTCTGTGTTTTTTCTCCCCGCAATTTGGGGAAAAAAACACACCGGCGGGGAAAAAAACACGGTGCTAAAAATGATCCTGGGTGTTCCGCGGTACACTAATTGTTACATATTAAAGGTTGTTTGTACATTTTTGGCCATGCTAAATAACATAGTGCACTTTGTTTCCAGTAGAAAGCTGCATATCGGACATAGTCAGATGCATTTTATGTCAAGGCACCTGAACCCATGAAATGATCGCAAATCGCAGCAAAAGCGGCACCAGACAACTATAAATATATCAAAACACTTGCAAATGTCATTGTTTATCATTATTTAACTTAGTTTTGGCGTTAAATTGCAATTTCATTAAGTTTTTTAAGATTTTTAAAAATTTGCCTTGTAAACATATGAAACCTGGCACGATGATGCAGCAAATTTTAATCCTTAATTTATGAGCTATTAGAGGCTCTAAGTGCATATTTTTTGAACCAAAATTACAAAACAAGACCCGCTTTATCGTTTAAGAGCATCAGAATTGCTCAGAACTACATATTGGACTATTTGTGAAAATTGGGTGGTGTGTTTTTTTCCCCGCTGAGGGGTCAAAATGGGCGGGGAGAAAAAACACACCCAGTGCTCAGCCTGCATAAAAGGCAGGAGGCTGCCGTCTATACCAAACGCTAGAGGGGGTCCACATATACCCCTATGTCAAAGACTAGCTAAGTTTTCCTTATAGGTGTCTAGAAATAAGCTTAGCAAAATTTAAAATTTCTTAGGTTTCAGAGGTGTTTTCAGGGGGTCAACTTTGGAACACTGTCACAATAGACCGCTTTGGCCAATACCAACCATATGGGTATGGTTTTACTGTAAAAAGATAGCTCTTTCATTTGCACTATACTAGGTCTCTATATCTGCTACCTTGAGTTCTCTGGGTGGGTGTGTTTTTTCTCCCCATCTTTTCGGGTGTGTTTTTTTCCCCGCCCTGACTATAAGCCCGAAAATTTTTGAAAGTTAAGAAAAATCTATTTTTGGCTAAAGCATTGGGCATCCGAAAGTTACCGGAAGGCGGGAGAAAGGCATGCAATAGTCCGGAAAAGGGGCGCTGAGACTCATTGTTTGTTTTTTCTACATTTGTTGCACAGGTACATATATATACATACATACATACATATATACGTATATATATACAAGTAACAAAAATGCTCCGCACAAAAGGGGATAATGTGTGTTGGGCCTATGTCTATCCTTTAAATTCCGGTTGAGAAAGGCATAAATCCGACACCGCAAAAGTTGCTCAGCTCACTTAGGGCTTTCATTTGATACCAAATTTTACCACTTTTGAAAAATTTTATTTTTCACCCAAAACGGCTAAGTCCCCACCTCACCCCACCACAGCACTCTACAGCCACTTTGGGTACGCAGTTCTATGACAAAAGTTGCTCAGCTCACTTAGAACTCTCATTTGATACCAAATTTGACCAGTTTTGAAAAATTTTATTTTTCACCCAAAATGGCTAAGACCCCACCCCACCCCACCACAGCACTCTACAGCCACTTTGGGTACGCAGTTCTATGACAAAAGTTGCTCAGCTCACTTAGGGCTTTCATTTGATACCAAGTTTGACCACTTCACCCAAAATGGCTAAGTCCTCACCCCACCCCACCACAGCACTCTACAGCCACTTTGGGTACGCAGTTCTATGACAAAAGTTGCTCAGCTCACTTAGAACTCTCATTTGATACCAAATTTGACCAGTTTTGAAAAATTTTATTTTTCACCCAAAATCGCCTAAGTCCCCACCCCACCCCACCACAGCACTCTACAGCCACTTTGGGTGTGCAGTTCTATGGCAAAAGTTGCTCAGCTCACTTAGGGCTTTCATTTGATACCAAATTTTACCACTTTTGAATAATTTTATTTTTGACCCAAAATCGCCTAAGTCCCCACCCCACCCCACCACAGCACTCTACAGCCACTTTGGGTACGCAGTTCTATGACAAAAGTTGCTCAGCTCACTTAGGGCTTTCATTTGATACCAAATTTGACCACTTTTGAGAAACTTTATTTTCGACCATTTGACCCTCCCACCCGACTGACCCTTCAAACGGCAAAGTAGAACCAGCCCAGCAAAATAGGTACGTTGGACGGCAAAACGAATACCGGGAATGAGCTGGGCACACCAGAAAACCCCTATAGACAAAGTTTTGAGAGGCCAGGTAGAGCCTACTATGGACCTCCAGGAAGCGGTTTCCGACTTGACCCTCCCGACGGCAAAGTAGAACCAGCCCAGCAATATTGACACGTCGGACGGCAAAAGGGATACCTGGAATGAGCTGGGCACATCAGAAAACCCCTATAGACAAAGTTTTGAGAGGACAGGTAGAGCCTACTATGGACCTCCAGGAAGCGGTTTCCGACTTGACCCTCCCGACGGCAAAGTGGAACCGGCCCAGCAAGATGGGTGGGTCTGACGGTAAAACTGACTGCGGGAATCGATTCTCCGTGCCAGAAAACCATTGTATGGAAGATTTGAGCTTTCAAAGTTGAATAGATAGCGAGAAATTTCGATTTTTCATTTTTCGAATTTTCGCCATTTTTGACGGGCCACTGTGGTCGCTAGGGAAGTGATAGAGAAACGCAACCTGGACCGTTAGTTAGTTCAACATATGTAATTTCTGAATATAAAAAGAAATCAGCTCCAGCTCGTAACGTTCGACCTGAGCGACGACCACAAAAAGGTCACTTTTCGCTATGAGCCGACTTTGCGGCGCCACTGCGGCGCTGTGGCGCAGCTGCGGCGCAAAAAAGTTGTGATTCTTAAATTCTTTAGAGGGTACTACTAGACTCCATAGCCCTTTAGGTTGGCCCACCGCTGCAGATCACGTGAAAGCGGCGAACATTATGTACAATACAACCATCAAATAGGAGAAACCGGAAAAAAAACATCGCCGCCATAACCGGTCCGGGGCGCAACTTTTTAACGGTAAGTGATACGGGGCTGAAACTTCACAGACATACTAAACTCGATGTGCTCTACAATTTGCGCATGAAATCTGCGCAGGATCTGCGCAGGATTTTGCGCAGCTTCTGCGCAGCTTATTTTACACTGTCTCCAGCCACTTTTCACACATATTATAGGGGTCGCTACCGCGACCCCTATGATATATACACGTGTTTGCGCATATATACGTACGTATTTATATTTATTTGTTTGTTTTTTAGGCAATATATTTATGATATGAGTATGGCTGTTGTTCGTGCCAGTGATCGTGAGGAGCGTCGACGGGCGGATCAGGAGGCCCGTCGAGCCCAGTCCATTGTCCCATTTCATCCTGAGGATGATGGGATCCTCCTATCCTTTCATTCCCATCCGCTGGTCGGTGCTGGAGCGGGTTCGGGTCCGTCCGGATCCGGATCCGGGTCCGGTTTGGCTGGTTCATCTTCGAATTCCGGTGCCGGTCCCGGTTCTGGTCCAAATTCTTCGAATTCTTCGTCGTCGTCTTCTTCTGGTCAAAAACCTGTTGCCATTTTTGGACCGCCTGTTCGGGTAGGTTTTGTTAAAATGTTAAATGTTATTTCTGCTGTTTTAAGGAGCAGGGTATTTTTTGGAATTGTTTCGGAAGGGGGGGGGAATCCTGGGGGAAATTTTTGGGGAGGGAGGGACGAAGATGTTTTGTAAAAACGGGCCAAAAATTTGTATTTTTGGCGTGTATCGTTGCCTGGAAAAACGCCAAAAGTTTAAAAAATGCCTGAATTTAGGCAAAAAGAAACCTGTTTAGGTATATATGTACATTAAGATCTCCGACGACGCCGGAAAATATCTAAACATTTGTTTATTGGCAAACATTTGGTCACCAAAAACATCTGATAGGGACAAAAATCCCGAGAGAGGAGGATTTTTGAGCACTGACGGATGCGGAATTTCGTGAAGGAAAATGCTTCTGCTAAGGAGGGTGGGGAGTTTAGTGAAGGCACCCATCAGTTGATGACATTTCTCCTATTTGCAGTACGTAAAAATCATTCTTCTAATCTTTAACTTGTTTCATTTCGAAAAACAGAGAGGTTTTTACAAATTAAGGTTTCACAAAGTAATGATGATTTTTTAGTTTTGTTTCAGTTATATAATTAGTTTCATATTGTGTGCATGCACATATATATGTACATATATTTGTCTGTATATGTGTGCATATATATACGTGTATGTACGCTTGTTCTTTTACTACTTCTGATTGGTGGAAAGAACTAGCTGAGCTTTTGACAGAGACTGGCACAGAGGACATTTTTTATTGCGCCACACGTTTCAGGTGACACACACAAACACACATGCGTACACACACACACACACACACACACACACACACACACACACACACACACACACACACACACACACACACACACACACACACACACACAAACACACACACACACACACACACACAACAGGTTACGTTATTTTTATTACACAGATAAACCACAAAAAGAATGTAGATTAACACACCTTTGCTTTCCTTTTTTCCTTACTGTTGAACAGTAAACGACACTATGCGTATACGTAGGTATGTATATAAACCCAGTTGATCCCCTCTGCCATCTTAAAATTTATATTCTTTTTAAATTTTCTTTTAAATTTCAAAATGTTTAACTCTTTTAATTCATCAGCCTCCAGTATGCACCCATACAAGATTTTTAAAATTATTGGTCAATAGAAGTAAAAAGTTAAGGATGGGCCCCAGCGCAAGAGATCCTAGATATCTCGTATTGTTTTTGTCGCACAGTTAGTACACGTACGTATAGGCATAAGCCAGTACATATATAACTTACAGTTTTTGTTTGTATTTCCTTACTCCTCGACAAGCCCCTCCCCACTTTTTTGGCAGTCGCCCAAAATTGTTGACAAATTAAGTTTTTGCGGTAAAATTATCAAAAATTTCTCAATTTTCAGCTAATGTATGCACTTAAGGGGGGGATCATCATGAAAACTTTTTAGGCGACGGATTTCACTCGTTTTCACACATAACTTAGCCACATATGTCGTGCATATCAAGTTTAAATTTTGAGTTGTTTTGTTCAGTTCTCCGTAAGTTACGAGCCATCAACTGTGTGCAATTTGAATATGAGCGAGCACAAGGGTGCTGCAGCCAACTGAGGCAAATTTTCGCAAATCAACTCTATTTTTTAGCTTATTTTGTTATACACCTTTAAAAACTATTAAGAAAAGCGTTTTCGTACAGTTTCCAGCCGGATGGGCTTGATTAGAAGCTTCTCTAAAGAGTTTCTCGGAGAAACAAGGCCCTTGTTCCTCCTGATGTAATGAAACATTTAACAGCGGTTAACTTAAAATAGAAGCATTTCCGGCCCATAGTTCTATGAGAAGAATTCATACCTGGAATGAGAGCTTTCGATTGATGTATAATATCTGGCATTTTTTAGGGTTTTGAAAGTGGGGGGGGCTTCCGAAAAGTGAGGGGGGCGAGTCCAAGGCATAAAATACGAAAATTTTTAGCTAAAAATTAGCATTTTTAGGTAAAAACACAAAAAATCGCGGTTTTTAAGCTTAAAATTAACTTTATAAGTCCATAAATTACCTAAAAATTGAGAAAATTTTTGAAAATTTGACCTCAAAAACCTAATTTTTCGACACTTTTGAGCGACCCCCAAAAAAGTGGGAGGGCTTGCCGAAAAGTGGGGGGGCTGCCAAAAGGGGGGGGGGGGGCTTTCGAAAAGTGGGGCCCCCACCCCCTCCCACTAAAAAAATGCCAGCATATTTTGAAAAATTTTAAAAATCGCCTTTTTGTGAAATTAATGGTTCGACGGTCCCGTTTGGCACGCTGAGAAGTACTGGACGCAGCTATCAGCATAATTCATGCCTGGGTTTACTTTACTGGGGGGGGGGCGGGGGGGCGCCCCTCCCCACTTTTCGGGTTCCCCCCACTCGACCTCTTCCCCCCCCACTCCGCCCCACCCCCACTTTGTTGGGCTTCCCCCCACTCACCCTAAGGTGCCCAGAAAATGCCAAATTTTTAGGATTTTTGGTCCAAATTTTCAAAAATTTTCCGGCTTCGCCGGAAACTTTTGGTCAAAAATCGTCGTTTTGGTGCTAAAACTCAATTTTTGAGCACTTTTAAGCTTAGTTATAGCAGTATATGTAGAAAACAGGCGTTTTATACGGTATTTTTGGCATTTTTAGCCCATTTTCTCCCCCCCCCCACTTTTCGCCCCCCCCCCCCCCAGTGGGGGGGGGGGGGCTCCCCCCCACTTTTTTCGCCTAAAGTAAACCCAGCATGCTGCAAGTAGATCCGAAGACATGAATACACAAGTTGGAATAGAAAATAGGCAGTTTAGGACCATACTGTTGTCGCAACTTAACCAAGTTTTCTAAAAAACCGACATTTTAAAACATTTGCTAAAAATGCCCATTTTTGCACCAAAAGAATCTCGAAACTGGAAAAACATACAATGAAAACATTGGTATCAGTGGAACCGCCAATTCAAGTACTACGGAACCCTGGAGATAGAATTTTTATTTAGGCCTCTGAATTAATTTGCAATTCTTTCCGAAGACCCCATTTTTCAGCTGCAAAAAACGTTGAATTTTCACGATTTTCCAATGTTTTCGATAAATAAAAAATTTGAAAATTTTAGGGGCCTAAATCAAAATTCTACTTCCAGCGTACCGCAGTTCATAATTATAGCTACATTATAAATATAAAATTATGCAGGATTACAACTGTTCGTCGAGAGATTTTTTTTGGCGCAAGAATCACCACTTTTTCTGTTTCCTATGTTTAACACATGCGGTCCTCTACCTTTGAGGTGAAATAACTCAACAACCGTAAGAGATACGAGTTTAGTTTGAAAACTGGTTAAAATATCCCACTCAAAGAGGTGGGACTCAAATATCCCATTATATGTGAAAATTAGCTAAATCGGAGATGGTCGAAAAATTGATAAAAAATGGACCCCCCCTTAAGCTCAGTTTGAGCTTAAAAACGGCGATTTTTTTTTGCGTTTTTACCTCCAATTGCTAATTTTTGGCCAAAAATTTAGTGGCTTGCGGTTGTTGTTATTTAGTACTTTAGTTATTTAGTACTTTTCGGAAGCCCCTCACCCCCGCTTCCCCCTCCCTAGAAAGGGAGGGACAAACCCCCCCCCCCCACTTTAAAAACTCTAAAAAATGCCAGCATAAGCTTTTGTTTTGTGTACTCATTTACCGTTGGCCAGTAGAAATGCTTAGCCTGGTTAAATGCCTGCTTAGGTAATATTGAGCATGCATATGTGCTGTGCACATATATTTACGTACGTATACGTATACGTATAATAATATAGTATATACATGTATATACACGTATATATTAACTCTATAGATGCTTTCTCTGGTATGAACTGAGTTGTGACTAACTAACCGGAACCTGTTACTTCCTTTCTATCGTTTCACTGGAAATGAAAGGGATTCTGGACTGGAGATGAATACAGGCAAGGGGAGGGTCGGTAACAACAGAACTTCAGGAAAGGCAAAAGTGAACTTTCAAGGGAACTATGTATGTATGGCTTCTTGTGGATATGACAGAAAACAATCATACATATATAACTTAATGACAACATTCAGTATCCACCCATCCAATGTGCCCTCGTTATAACGGCACTTGTATCAGTTTTTTTGGATTAAAGAGAAAGAAAAGTTTTTAGCAGACGAGAAGTTTATTGTTATTTATGTGCATCTTGTGATGTCATAAGTTGTTTTTCTTTTACATATTATAGATACTGGCTTTTTCCTCTGGGAAGTCGGGGGGGGGAAGTTTGGGGGGCGGACACGGATTTCTGGGGGGGGGGGTTGAATTTTTTAAAAATGCTTAACAAATAGCTATTTGTTGCTGCGGAGTTAAAAAGATACGTAACTATATATTTTTAATCTAAATTTAAGCTTGAAATGTAAACAATACATACTTAATAACGCCTAAAGAATTTTTTCTAAATTTACCCTCAAAACCCTATTTTTCCGGGCACTTTAGAGTTCTGGGGGCTGGAAGGCCCGATTCCTTGTAGGGGGTGCGATTCTGGGAGGGGACGACCCAAGTCTGGGGGGCCCTCCAGCTCCCTGTAAGAAAAAGCCAGTATATATATATTTTATTTATATATATTTTTTTATTTTCTATATTTATTTATTTTATTTGTTATTGTTTTAGGGCAAATCGACTGGCGAGGATGTGCTGCACGTTCGTCTCAAGTCTGTCCTGGGCGACTATGACAACAAGAAGCCCTATCTGATCTATGATGCCAAAAAGTCAAAAACCTTTTCCCATCCAACGGTCAGTGCTGGTCGCTCTGGTAGCACCGGGCCGGCGGCCGGCGGAGGGCGACCGGGCAGTTCCCTGGCGGCCCACTCGTCGTTGTCAAAATCCGGAGCCACCGGAACCGGTCTTTCCGGTGGTTCCGGTAGTTCGTCCGGAAAGGCTCAGCAGAACCGGTCTCACAGTTCAAACAATCTGGTCAAACTGGAACGAGATTGCGGGCGATCTCAGGAGAATTCTGTTGCGGTATCGGTTAAAGTAGAGGATCCGGCGGGAACCGGTTCTGGAGGAGCCGGTGCTGGTTCGATTGGCAGCTCGGATAGGCTGAAACATGTTGTCGGCAGTGCTGCAACGGGCGCTATGCTGAGTCCTCTGCCGCCAGATAAACCGGAGCCACCACCACCGCCATCCGTCGTGGGTGGTCCGCCCTCCGTCGTGGGTGGTCCACCCTCCCAGGAGGCGGGAGTTGTCGTCGGCGACAGTCTGTCTAGTCAACCCAGCACAAATGCCAGCCCCGTTCCCATGGATCTAGACTCTGCTGATGACGGCAACAGTAACAGTAATGGCGGTGGTGCGGTCTCTTCTTTGACTCCGACCAGTTTGCCTCCACTGCCCCCCAGGCCCCCTCTTCCTCCGGATACTGTGGAAGCTCCGCCCCCGCCCCCTCCCCCTCCACCCCCCGATGTGGGCAATGATAAGGACTGTGATAAGCGGCGGGGTGGTGGTGGGGATAGTGTGAAACAGGTTAAGCAGTCTGCTGTTCCTTCGTCTGTGATAGCTGAGAATCCGTCGGTTGCTGGTTCTTCTTGTTCTGGTCAGGGTAATGCGGCTGGTAATACTGGTGTTGTGGATTATCATGGTAACAAGACTGCTACTACTACTACTACTGCTACTACTGCTACTACTACTACTACTGCTAAGACAGGGTCGTCCTCTAGGGCTCGTGATGGCGTGCTGCAGCACGAATCGTGTGATGCTGGTGCTTATGAGGGTGATGGTGGAGGATCTCGTGCTGTAACCTGTGCTGCTCCTGCTCCTGCTTCTGTCTCAGGAAAGATGTCAAAACTGCTGTCATCGGGAGGTGCTGCTCCTCCTGCCCTGAAGGGTGATAGGGTCAAGGAACTGTCGGATGATCACCGTCCAGTCTCCGTCAGTCGTTCGGCCTGGTCCCTCTCCCCAGGGTCATCTCAGGAGGAGGGCCGCCGTGCTTCCTCTCGACTGGATGAGCGATCGGAATCTCGATCCTCTGCTCGTTCCTCCCTGGATCGAGATCAGCACCGCCACAGATCGCAGCACCATCAGCAGCACCGCCGTCGTAAATCGCAGCACACATCGTCTGCGGACAAGTCCGCCGCTCACAAGCACAAGCACAAGCACAGACGGCATGCCTCTGTTGAGCCGCCGACGGACCCAGTCAAACAGCATCGTTCTTCGTCCTCTTCGAGGAAGAAGGAAGGACACTACCTGGAACAGAAGAGAGAGGAGGGAAAGCTGATTTCAGGGTCTCCTGCTCTGCACCGGCACCGCCAGGTGTCCAAATCGGCAGACAACAGTCGTAGTGGCTGGGATTCTCCGTCGGCAGACGAAACAGAGCCTCAGGTCGGCGGAAGGCTGCTGACCGCCGCGACGTCTGCCAGCTGTGATCCACAGCCACCTGTTCATGGTGCTGCTCCTGGTCAGAAGACAGCACCTGTGCCGGTTGCTCGTTCAGCAGTCAGATTTCGCCGCCATAGAAATGATTCGGTCCGGTCGGAGTTGGAGGAGGGGGAACAGGTGAGGAAAAGAGGAAAAGATCTTTTGTAATATTATTTATTTATTTTATTGCTTTTGTACTAACTTACTTGACTCTCACATAACCCGCATTCAGGAACGTATCTAGGATTTTGAAAAGGTGGAGGGAGGGGGAGGGAGGGGGTGGGGGGGCAGAGTACGTATTTTTTGCAGGATGGGGGCGCCCCTCCTCCGAAATTGAGTTCTTCCCTGAAAATGCCTACCACCCCCGAAATCGCCCCCTTTCGGGATTTTTGCTTCTACCCACCCCCGGGAGTTTTTTGCGAAAATGCAAATTTTCAAAACTTTGCCGGAGATTTTTTCGTAAAGATTTTCGACTATTTTCAGCTTAAATCCTGGCATTTTGAGAACTTTTTGCGTTTCACCGCGCAAAATACGCCAAAAATATATACAATTTTTGGTTCATTTTTGCAAAAATCCCCCCTCCCGGATAGGGGGGGCCCCTTTCATCCTTCCATAAAATAATTTCGAAAAATATAAATAAATGGCAAATGCATATACACATACAGGGGCGTATCCAGGATTTTGAAAAGGAGGGGGTTTTAACTAAAATTTACTGAAAAGGAGGGGGTTTTGACAAAAATTTGCACTTTTTGTAATGGAGTATTCATAAAAGTTAACCCAAAAGGAGGGGGTTTCAACCCCCAAAACCCTCCCCCTGGATACGCCCATGTACACATAGTATACATGGTGCTTTATTTATATATGCATTCTACACACAATATACAAATAATAGTAATTAAATCAGAATGAGTGCAGTGTTTTTTGCTCAAAAAAGTGCGCTACAGTCCAAGGGAAAGCGGTAGCCGTATGCTTCTTCCGGAGGACAACTATATGACTTTCAAACTGGCATAGTACCGGTCCGCCGCTTAGAGAGGTTTCTGAGGAGTCTGAACTCAGAATTTTGTAAATCTTTTCCAATGCAAATATTTTTTGTTTTTCTTTCTAATGTTATTCTGGAACAACACGCAAGCAGCGTTTTGACTGAATCATATTCTGGATATGATTAAGATAGCACGCAAATATACGTACGGCAAACAGTTGTAGTTTATAATATTGTGGTTTTTATATTTATTATTTATTAATATCCTATATATATAGTTTATATTTATTGTTTTAGATTAGTGATGTTGATGACTGTGATTATCAAGATGAGGGTCAGGATCAGTCAAAGGGCTCGCAAGCGGGCGCTGTGGCTGATCCCGGAAAGGAATCAGACCCTGACCGGTCCAGCCAAAAAAGCCTGGAGCTACAGTCTATGCTAAAGGTAAAAAAACGAATTTTTAGGTTGATTTTCCTTCCTTTCGAAATTTCTGGGTTTTTTGGAGGGGATTGATTCTTTTCTCCTATTTTACCACGAATCCCTCCCGTTCCGATCCCCAGCGAAGAAAAGCCAATTTGGTCAACCTTCATTTTGATGTGTGAAATTGCATAAGATTCATCATGGACTTGAGGGAACTTTCTCCTGCTGTTAGCTAACACAGCCTTATATATATGTATGTAAAAAATGGATACTTTTTATGGGAGACTACGTATGTACTATTCATTGCGAGTGCGGCTCATCGATTGGTTGTGGGGGGGGAAGTACGTAGTGTTCGAGTTTACAAGTTGCATATTTTCTATGGAGTTATCATCAAATTATTGAGTTTTATTAGTATTTCTATTTATTTGGTGTTATTGACTGTTTTGTTGTTTCTAGAGTGTGCAAGCCTGTGTGGAGACTCCACTGTCGGGTATCGAGACTCCTGCAGGAGGCCCCCTCGTGGCCGCAACCAAATTCCCATTCTCGGGTTCCCCACATGATGTAAGTCCTGGCATGATTTTTAGGCTTTTCTAAGTGCGGAAGATCCCCTTCTCCTCCCCCAGAGGGGGGCGGGGGGTTTTAGCCCGAAAAGGGGGTAGCCCAAGGCTACCTAAATGCTCAGCAAAAAATGGCATTTTAAGGTAAGAATGCAGAAAAGACAAATTGGGGCAGCCACTACAAAATTGGGAGGTAGAAATTACAAACGCCAAGTGAAGGAGAATCATTAGAAAAATCGACGTACAAGATTACTTGCACTGCACGAATAACTTTGTGAGAAATCAAAATAAAGTCGATGAACATCGAATCGAAATTATGTAATGAAGTTTTGGGACTAGATGTCTCTCGAGCACAGATCGGTACGACATTGAATTTCATTGTTTAGGATTTTGAAAGGTGGGCCCGCTATAGGGGGGGGGGGGAGTGGGAGGTTTCGGAAAAGCGGGGGGGGGTCGGAACAAGTCCTAGGTATAAATGTACATAGATTTTTAACTAGAGTTCTAGCATTTTAATTAAATAAAAAAACGAAAAATGCTGTTATTAAGCTCAGAATGAGCTTAAACGCGCAGAAAATTAGCCAAAACATTGATTTGTAATAGCTTTTAGTCGGTGTTTATGTACAGAATGACCGCTGTCAAAAATATTATGCTTTTTCTATACTGTATTTTCCTACTTTTTTTCTATTTTTCCATCTCTGTGTCGTGTTTCGTGCTTTCAGAACGCCAAAGAGCATTCTTCGGTTGACGATGAAGCGGGTATTTCTGGTTCTGGTCCTCTGGCGGTGGTGGTGACGACTGACGCCGCGTCAAGCGGGGACGTCAGCGTCACCTCTGTGTCAGCCGCGCCGCCGCTGGCCAAACCCCTTCAGGCCCAGGCCAAGTCTGAGATTCACGGTACGATCCTGACCTTTTTGCCATTTTGGTTACTCATTCTGGGGCATTACGTATAGCTAGCATGAAGTCAAACGTTTTGACTTTATAATGATATTAAGATCCTTGATCCTAGTCCCCATATTAAGCATTTCTAAGACTAGTCCTCTTTTGATTTTACAACCTCACCATCACCCATATTACTTTTTCATGCTCCGGAGGAGCATTTTTATTACTTGTATTAACATAAGCTTAAAGTTAACAGTGAGACACAACCTTCTGCAGAATTTAACCGAGCTTTTTTTGCCAGGGGCCCGGTATATACGGATTTATCTCCTGTCAGTTTGGTTTTCCGTAAACGAATCGATTATTCTGTTTTTCTTTTTCTCTGCCTCTTTAGTAATGAAGTTTTTTTGCAACTCAAATTGTAATGATAGCTTTCCTGTACGTTATAGTATATGGGATTATTTAAATTTGACTTAAATGGTAATTGCATTTATTGAAAATCTTCGGTTTTGTTTTTGGTACCATTCCTGAATTTTTTATTTCAAATTCGTTCAGCTAAGTCATCCTTTTTCCCCATGCAGTCTTTGATGTTGCCGACCCTTGCTTAGACTGCTATCCAAATTATCCAACAGTTTTTGTGTGTCCCCTTTTTCTGCTTGTTTCATACAAGAGGGTGTTAATTTTTCACCGGCAGAAATTCGCCGTCATTAACTTTTTGACTGTGAAAAACTTTCATCAAATAATTTGTGTTCTTCAACAGCTGTAGATGCTTGTAAATGGTGTTCTTGAACACAGCATCATTATAGGTCAGGTTAAGAATTAATAATTATATATATATATATATATATATATATATATATATATATATATATATATATATATATATGATTATATTATATAGGTCGGTTCTGGTTCTTCGTTCAGAAAGGTTTTGCTTGTTACTCTTTTTTATATGGTTAATATAGTCAGCAACCTCCCTCCTATTTGAGGTTCCCTCCATGAAATGCCCCCATAAATTCTGACTTCCCCCATAACCCCAAAAACGGCAAATGTTACCATTGACCCTAAGTTTTCAAAATGCCCCCTATCAATTTTGGCCTAAGAATAAGTCCTAAGAATAAGAATAAGAATAAGAACCAGAAAAGATAAGTCAGGGGCGTTGGGGGGAAGCTCAAAGTTGCCCCCCATGGCTCGGGGGGGGGCATATTTTTAAATAAAGTTTGCTAACTTTTACGTTTTTTTATATAACAATGGCCAACAATTCGCAATAAATGACTAACGTTGGGTGTTTTAAGCTAAAATAACGAAAATTGCTTTAAAAATCCGGCGAAGTCGGTAAATTTTTGAAAACTTAGGGTACAGATGATACAACTTGGCAATTTTTCGGGTTAGGGGGGGGAGGTTATTTTGCTGAGGAGATGTCGGAATTTATTGGGGGCTCCTGGATTGGAGGGGAGGTCCCAGTAAAAATAAGCCAGTATATATATGTGTGGAGGGCATCTTTAAGCGTACGTAGGTATTCAAATTATTCGCCAAGTTTTTACTCTAGTCCGATTTGCAAGCTATCATCATGATACCTTTCCTTTCTCTTGGAAGAGGAACCTACATTTATTTATTTAATTCTAGAAATTTTATGGTTTTTAAAGGTTCGCTCGAATGCATTTTGTAGCACCAAAATACAGATCTGTCAAGTCAAGTCACCAACACAATGCGCATGCATATAATATGAAGTATTTCTATATCCCGTGCATAACATACGTATATATATACGTACGTACTTGTCATAGGTATATATGCTTTGTTAGTTTTGCATATTTTGTGCATTAAACTGGCGACAATGATGTATTATATTATGTATATGTACCAAGAAGTGAACTTTTTTGTCAGGGAATTTCATTTCATTGAAAAGTTAGTTTGTAGATTGCAGGGAAGGGAGGCGGCAGCGAGCAACTATATATATAATATATATATATATATATATATATATATATATATATATATATATATATATATATATATATATATATAGTAGTGGTGCAATATTCGGAAAGAGTCTTTCCTAAAATTCACATTTTAAAATTCCTCTCTGCTCTTTCTTTTCTCCGCTCGTCTGCCTGCCACTTAAACTTAGGTACGTAGTAAAGTTAGTTTGGAAAGAAAAATTGCATTTTTGCACCATGCTTGCCATGTTGTCGTGCAAGAATTACACTTTTTTGTGGCCCCCCTCTCCTGTAATGCATGCACCGACTGATACGTATATATATACGGAGTGATGATTGTAGAAAAAAATAAATGCCTACATATATATATATATATATATATATATATATATATATATATATATATATATATATCAGGATCTTTTATATCCCCCCTCAATACGAACTGGTTGGATTGGGGGTTATTGGGTAAAATATCCAAATGCGTTCATATTTTGGGAAGGTGTTACCTGAGGCTCAGTAATTTCAAAAATTTAAAAAAAATTAATTTTTTCAAAATTTTAAAATTTTTTAAATTTCAAAAGTTTTGAATTTTTCAAAATTTTCCGATAGATTCGATGATGCTGAGCATTTTTCCTTCTTGCAGCAACATCTGAAAATGCTTCCTGCGACCTCTACAGCGACTTTAACTGTAAAGATCAAAGGTAAACGCCGCCCTGTACACAGCCGTAATTGTGTACATATTGTTGGAGGTAATTTCCTTTGATCTTTACAGTTAGAGCCGCTGTAGAGATCGCAGGAAGCATTTTCAGATGTTGCTGCAAGAAGGTAAAATACTCAGCATCATCGAATCTATCGGAAAATTTAGAAAAAATTCAAAACTTTTGAAATTTAAAAAATTTCAAAATTTTAAAAATTTTAAATTTTTTTAAATTTTTGAAATTACTGAGCCTCAGGTAACACCTTCCCAAAATATGAACGCATTTGGATCACCCAATAACCCCCAATCCAACCAGTTCGTATTGAGGGGGGGATTGTGGAAAAGATCCTATATATATATATATACGTACGATAGAGATATTCAGGTGTAGAGTTGCTACTCTAAGTTTGTGATTAAAAGTTTTGGAAAAGGTGTTTTTTGGACGATCGCACTCTATGGTGTTTAAAGTTTTGTATATGCGTACAAATTTTATTTATATAGTGTGATTGGAAAGGTTTTTTAATGATAGCGAGCGAGTCGACAGTTTTGAGGAACAAAATAAGTATATGTGAATTTAAATATATAAAGTATATATATACCTACGCACCGTTTCTATTTCAGTGTCGTGTATATGTGTAAATTCATCGGTTTCTTCTACTACGCAATTGTAACAACAGTTTTATACGTACGTACAGGTATAGATAGCATATATACCTAGCCTAACCAACGTACATTCCTGTATTTGTGTTGAAATTGGTGCTTACACAAAGACGATAGGAGTTGTGTAGGAATATATAGGTGTGAGAAAATAATAGATAACGTTAGCAGGGGACTGTTTCTGTTAAAAATTTCAGAAACACTCAATTGTTTAATATAATTGACAGATATTATGAAAATATTTTCAGCAAAGTTTGTGCAAGAGGCATGTAATTTGGACGGAATATATACACTTTGTTAGGCCACTTTTAATGGGGGTTGAGGAGTATATATACAACGTATATATTTATTGGAAGAGGTCCTTACTGATCGGTGACGTTTTTTACAAATTTATATATATATATATATACGTAGGTAACTAACTAGAAATTCTGTAGGCAAACTTTTTGCACATGGAACCAAACAGCTGTATATGTATTGATTGAGTTGTAGATAGACTAGTGGATCTTTTCAGGATAACCCCCCCCCAAGCCCAGATTTCGCAAAACTTGACCAAATGAGCTAAAATTTGGTATGGGTATGTTTTCAACCACGCTGAGCTCAAATATCGCAAAATTTTTCGATTTCGCGAGATTCGATTTTTTCGTTTCGTAAGGGGGACCAAGGGGAACCGAAAAATTTTTTGTCTTCGATTTTGCTGAAAAGTTGTATTCAGGGGTTTTCGGGGTCGCAGAACACGAATTTGAAGTCCGTTTTTTTTTCGATTCAGCTTTTCGTTAGCTCAGAATAAGCTAAATTTTTAAGCTTAAGATGTAAGCTTATACTGAGCTAACGAAAAGCTGAATCGAAAAACGGACTTAAGATTCGTGTTCTGCGACCCCGAAAACCCCTGAATACAACTTTTCAGCAAAATCGAAGACAAAAAATTTTTCGGTTCCCCTTGGTCCCCCCTTAAGAATCGAAAAAATCGAAATGGCGATATTTGAGCTCAGCGTGGTCGAAAACATACCCATACCAAATTTCAGCTCATTTGGTCAAGTTTTGCGAAATCTGGCCCTGGGGGGGGGGGTTATCCTGAAAAGATCCAGACTAGTTTATCTCATTGTTAGCCCTTCCACAACTGTTTTGTCGGCTCATCAGAAGTATGTACGCACGTATGTACCTATGTGCTATCAATCAAGTTATAGCTAAAAGCGCTGCCTCACTCTACACATTTCACAACTTGTCACACAAAAATTGATGCTTTATGTATATACCTGTTACCTGTATGTACTTGTGATCATTATGTATGATACGATCGTTCATTCATAAATTTATAAAAGCAAATTTGCCCTCTCCAGATAGTGATAGATTAAGCCAAAGTCTCACGCTCATCACTGATAATATCAATCGAAATACTAGTCTAAACCTGTAGCATGGTAATAGTGTGAGTTTTAGGATTTGTAGTTTTGGCTCCGTAGTTTTTCATAGATACTAATGTAACTAACTATATCGACTGTATGCGACTGGAGGTCATTTTGGTCGATTCCACAGTTTTGAGAAATCGATGTTCAAAAATTTTTGGTCTATATTTAGCCTTTATGTCAGAAAATTTCTGGTAATTTTTTTGCTAATTTTGCTAGTTTCGTAAACTCATGTGAATGTACTGATTATAAGCTTTAAAACGATGTATATATAAAGCTCTTTCCAACTCCCAAAATTGTGATAGTTATAGCGTTTCAAAAAGACCACCATCTCAAACGTAGCCAGAAAAAGATTTTGGGGGGAATGCAAAAATTTTGCGGGGGGAGCCCCTCAGAAGCTGAGAAATGTTTCTGTACGTATATTTCGTGACCTTTGTGGAATTTTTACAGAGCCTTCTTCAAAAAATACTTAAAGACCCATCACGTGTTCATGCACCTAAATGATTTTCAGAAGATGGTCAAAATACACCAAAACTCATTTTGGGATGTGATACACTGTTTGGCGTTTCACACATGACAAAAATCCTGGGGGGTCCACAATTTCGGGAGGATTCCCCACCCCACGCCTGTCACCAGCAAATCGGACATTGTCATGCGGATATAAAGATTATCCGAATATGCAAAGCCAATCACTAACTATGGTACTTAAATCTCTGCTCCGCTTTCTGTTGTCAACGAATTGTGACAAAAGCTTCTTTAGAGTTTCGTTGGGCATAACAAAAATACCATTATAAACCTCAGTAGTTGTTGTGAAATCGAATAATTCAACCATGACTTTTTTATTGACTTATATAGTTGTTTAATCATACGTATTACTGGCTTATTTATTGGTGATTTTTATTGGAGGGGGGATTAATGGGTCTCCCTATTGATAGGGGGAGGGCTCACCCAAAATTGTGGAAGGCTTATTTTGTAAAGTTGTCACCTTTTACTTATGTTCGTGTTTTGCGAATTTACTTGTAGACATATTTTGCAAATTTTCACCTTTTATGCTACAGTGGCAGAAAATGGCTAAAAAACATTAATTTTATAAACTTAAATTTATTTTAGGGTGGAGGGAAGTCGCCAAATGTGGTCCCCTCCCCTCCGCTTACTCTTCCTCCATTAAAAATAAGCCAGATATTACGTACCTAAATTATGTTTTTTGATTGCATATCAATTTGTTTGTTTTTTGTTTGTTTTTTTGCAGGAGCGACGAGCTCTACCACTGTCATTCCTGGTGATATTAGTGTCGTGACCGGTGTGGTCTGTGATCCATCCCTACCCGCTGATCCGCCCCCCATTCCCCCGGTCCCCGCCAGACTGCCCCCCAAATTTTCCGTTTCCTCTGGACCCCTGAAAAAACGGCTGGAGGCACGCGCTGCTCAGCAGGCAGCTCAGCCGGCCAGCTGTGGCGCCACGGAGTCTACTGCTGGTGGTCCTGTACCGGTAGTGCCTGAAAAAGTTGCCATAAGGTAATATATATACGTATAAACTTTGGTTGTGTGTATTTGTGGACACTAGTGTCGCCAGAAAAAAATTTCGGGGGGTGTGTGCAAACTTTTTGGGGGGGTCTGGGGGGGGCGGGGCCCTTGAGAAATTTTTTATTTCGTTACCTTCGTTGAATTTTTACAGAGCATTCTTTGAAATTACAATAATATTTAAGGGTTCAGTGCGTGCTCATGCACCCAAATGGTGCAGACGGTGGTCAAAGTACTCCAAATAGGGTAACTGGTACTCATTTTTCAGTGCGAAACACGTATTATATATAATGGTATACGTAATACACTTATTTTTTGAATTTTTGAATTTTTTGAACAATGGGCGTTTTACACATGCCAGGAAAAATTTCTGGGGGGCAACACAATTTCGGGGTGAATTCCCCCATCCCCCCCCTGGCTACGCGCCTGTTTGTGGGTACCTTAATTTGTAAAACTTTGATACTGATGTAGGTATATACTGTCTATACTACTGCTAGTGTGTATATATTTTTAAAATTGGAGATAAATTACTTGGGTGAGAGTTGATTAGGTTTTCTGCAGGGTTTTAAACTTTTCATTTTCCATTGGGCGAAAGGTGTAGGAAGGGAGCTGCTTATGGGATGGACTATGGAGGCTGTTAAAATATGTAAGTCAGATATCAAAATTGGCTCAGACATTATGATATCAAACGTCTCACGGAGGATTGTGCATAGCTGTCGTACGGTCTTTGTCATGCTTTTCTTATCAGTTCCTGTTTGCTCCTAATTATCATGTAATCTCCCAACTTGTTACGTAATGGATTATATTATAAATATACATAGTTGAGTTTATTTGAGGAAACCTGAGTCCATGAGTTGGTATTATTGAAACTCTTTCTTTGGTAGCCGCCCGGCTGTCCAACCAAACTTGTGTATGTTTTGTTTATCAGACCTATTGCCGGCCCAAGTCTGAGTTTTATATGTCTCTCATAAAAAGGGAATTTCATTCCTCTAATCAGCTATACCAGTGCTTTTTGCATTTATGTATCATTCAACCTCCGGTCTGCTTTTATACTTCCTATTCCTATTCCTATTCCTTCCTGACCTGAACTTTGGGTATATTATGTAGGTATATACATGATATTCCTGTGAACATGTCTACGTAGGAGTTTCTCTCTTTTTTCAACCTTCCGGCTTTTCCTGTTTTCCTCCATTTCCTACTTTTTTCTGCTTCTGGATGTCTGAGCGTGTCCGTCGGTGTAGTCTAGTCGTCTGGTATATATATATATATATATATATATATATATATATATATATATATATATATATATATATATATATATATATATATATATATATATATATATATATATATATATATATATGTATAATCGTACGTATTTGGTATATATTTACTGACATTCAGCGGAATACATGTTTTCATGAGTTATATACGTAATACCTATTATATATACAGATGTCAATCTTGTTTCCACTGTTCATTCTGCACAGCTAGTGACGAGACGCCGGGAAGTTTTCCATATTATTGTCCCATCGAAAAAAAAACGGACAGCAGTGGAGGGTGGACAACACTTAAACACAAATCCAGGAAACTACACCGGATTGCTTCCTGTGTTGTCTTTTTTGTGGGCCTTTAGCTGAGAGTCTTCGTTGCCGGCTAGGCTTCGGTTCTTTGCGCAGCCAAAGGAGAACTGTTTTTTTAATTGTATATAATTAGTGTTCTTAGTAAATTTCTTAAAATGAGAAAGAAGAAGAAAGTCATGTATACCACCGAAACCTGGTTCCATACAGCTCCACTGACGAGCCGCCTGCATCGTGAACTCTGGTCTGGTAGAGGTCCCATGCAGTATTATAGGGGGGCGCGATAGCGCTCCCCCTATAATATGGGTGTAAAAGGCTCAGCGCGGCCCTTGGAGACCCGTTCGAGCACCGTGCCAGCTAAATACTCAGCCAAACTAGACAAATTTGGTATCGTTGGAATCAGCACGACGAGTACAACAAATAGCAAAAAAGTTTTGGTCAAAATTTTCAACTTTGAAAATTTTCGCTTCCGGACAAGTTAGGTCCGTTTGTTTTTTTTTCCGTGTAAGTCACGCTTGGGGAAGCCGTTTTAGTCTAACTCACAAACTGAACGATGTGGGCATTTTCAGCCGGTGAAGTTTGGTTTTTCTGAGAGTAGTATTTGTGTTAACGTACCTTTTGGACAATTTTCCGCTGCCCGGCCCGGCCGTTGTATATATTAATTATATATGTAGTTATTAAGTATTACGAATGCAACTGTTGCAGACGCAGAGCTATGCTCACAAATTGGTAAACTGTTGGTAAACTGAAGAACTGCCACCAGCATCAGTCCGGGTAGTTTCCGCGAATATGGGTTGTTCAGCGAAGCTGGTCCATATTAGTGCGCTTTTAACCTAGTCCTCCTGGTATTTACAACCTGCCCCTCCCATATTAACGTTTTAAAACCTAGTCCTCTGTCCGCTTAAAACCCAGTGTCACCCATATTGCATTTTTCATGCTCCATCGGAGCATTTTTATTCTTGTATACTAATATAGATTGTTATTTTTTGACACTGCCACGAAACCATTCTAACCAGATAATACCCGGTACGTAATCACTATCAAGTTTAGTATAGGTATGTATGACTCTCCTTTGTTTGACAATACTTTTCTAGAGCTTTTGTGTTGTCTAAAACTTTATTGCACAACTGTCTGACATGCATAAACTTGTGTACTTCCGATAAGTATATACTGCAGTATAATATTGATTAATAGAAACAAAATGAAGGAGAAGCATGCATCCTCTTTTTAGCTTCCAAGTGCCAACAATCGGAAATGCATAATATTTATATTGGAAAGGGGACAGACTATTAGGTTTCTATACGTCTGGGTTTTCTTTAGTGGGGTGGGGGGTGGGGGGCGTCCCCCCCACTTTTCGGGTCCCCCCCTCGTTCCCCTCCCCCACTTTTTGGGCTTCCCCACCCCACTCACCCTAAGGTACCCAGAAAATGCCAAATTTTTATGAATTTTGATCACAATTTTCAAAAATTTTCCGGCTTCGCCGGAATTTTTTGGTCAAAAATGGTTTATTTTGGTTTACTCAAACTCAGTTTTTGAGCACTTTTCAGCATAGTTATAGCAGTATATGTAGAAAACAGGCTATTTTTACTGCATTTTTGACATTTTCAAGTCACTTTGGATTCCCCCCCACCCCCCACTTTTGGTCTCCCCCCTCCCCAACTAGTGGGGGGATCCCCCCACTTCCCCCCCCCACTTTTTTTCGCCTAGAGAAAGCCCAGTACGTTACGTATTGTTATACATACGTTAGTCAACGTCAATTTAATTTTAAAATTGGAGATTTTTGTCTGAGATTTTAAGATTGGAGATTGGATATAAAAGATTATAGCTTATATATATATGCTAAATAAAAATAACTTTAAAACGCGACCGTTTTGCTGCAAGTTTTAAGTTTACGGTCCCGTTAATCTCAGAGTACAAGATTAAACTTTTATTTGTTTTTATTTTTCTAGTGAATATATTTTATTTTCACTTTTGAACCTGGTCTGTCTAGCTAAAAGCTAATGGCCCGTCCCCTTTCCAGTAGCCTCTGCATTTCTGATTAACTTTGCAATTGGGAGTTATGGAAAAGTGGATGCATGATTATTCCACTTTATTTCCAATAAAATTAATAGTGTTGTATGGAAACTACACAAGTTTATTCGTGACTGATTGGTAGTTAACTGTGCAATACACTTTGATTAATGCTGTACACATGAACACTTTACTGTGAACAACAAGGTTCTTAATGTTAGTTTAGTTACATATTAGCTTAATATCTCCATCTCTCTCTCAGCTTCAGCTTTGTTCTACTCTCGTGAGAATTAATCTAGCAATGTAAGGGTTGTATACATTTGGAGATTGAGTTATTTATCTTTCCCCCAGCTAATCTATCTATCTAATCTTCTATCTTATATATATATATATCTGTGTATCCAATTAGCATTATATCTATCTGCAAAAGGGGAGGGAGGTTACCATGGTAATGTGTATATAAATGTTTGTACTATAATGTCCCAGTTATTACTTATTACCTTTACCTATAGCTCTCTAACTCTTTTCTATACTCCTATCTTTCTCTGCGTTTTTTTTGTGCCCGAACTTGGATCTGGTCAGGTTGCAACTGAAGAGAACCCGTGCTAGCTTCTGGATTGCTGCTTGTACCTAAGAAAATTATTAGAATTTATGTTTATAGATAGCTGAGGTCTGTTCTGTCGTTCATTTGATTTTAGAGGAAACAAGAGAGAAAATAGGGGCTAGGGGTTGTTGGACTCTGGGTAGGGTTGACATTAAAGCGGGTTTTATGGATCAATTATAGAAATGTCTAGCTGAAAAGTTTAAGAGACTAAGTAAAATTACTAATTAGACGGTTTGCTGTAAAGGCCACACCATGTTATAGAGTTGTCTGCTGTGTTGGCTTTTTTCTTTCTGGCCTTATTAGCTGATTATCATCAGCGGGCATTTTTCGTTCCCCCCAGTGACAGTGAGTTTTTGTTTCCTTATACTTGCTTAGCAGTTGTTTTTTTTAGAAGTGATATACACTACACTTACTTTATCCTTCCGGATTAGTTTGGTGGGTTGACTCGCTTGGTTTTTTGGAAAAAGTATTAAAAAAGAGAGTAGGAAAAGGAAAAAGAAAACGGATGAAGCGTGTCCGGCCGGGCCTGTCCGATGTGGCAGAACTGTTTCGCATCCCTATTCCTTGATCACCCTCTGCCCCGGTCTACGTATATATACGTATACATTTGTTGTGGCGTATATATAGGGCAGAGTACGTTGTTCCTTGTCTTGGGTGCCGTGACGGGACGGCCGAGTGGCTGAGGCGCGTTTGACTGAGGATCTGAGAGTCCGTGGTTCGAATCCCTGCTCCCTGCCACAAGGTTTGGCTTTTACCAGTTATGTTGAGCAAGGGACTATGTATATAATGTATGTCATGTAATAATTGGGTAAACTTAACCAGTGCGGTGAGCTGTGCAAAAGAGCCATCTCCCCCTTCCACGGATGCAGTCATCATTCGAGGTGACACTCCTGGCTCTACGGCTGAGAATCCGGGGATGAGCACCGGCCGGCATCCTATGTCCTGTGGCGGGACGGAGATATATACATATATCTTCATGTGCTAAAGTTAAGGCCCATTGCCTATATATAGCACATATGTTAGAGATGTTCGAAGAGATCAAAAGACTTATCAAAGCACAGGTTTTGTGTCAATTCTGTTATTATTAAGTATAGTGTTTAATTTAGTTTAATTAAGTATAGTGTATAGTATAGTATTGTCAAGTTATTTCAGTAGTTTTGACTTTGAGGCAGTAACGCTAAACGCGAATCGGATGTCTGTTTTTCTAGTCATCATTGCGTTGGTTCAGAACTGTAAACCAAACCGATGCTAAATGAATTATATATATATATATATATATACATATATATATATATATATATATATATATATATATATATAGATATATAGTTTGTTTATGTTGAAAAAGTTGCATTTATTTACATTGTTTATCTTAGGCTGAGGTTTAGTCACAGATGTGTTTATACACGTTACATACCTCGAATGAGTATTTGTATTGTATACATATATATATATACGTATGTATGTATAGATAATAGGCAAAATGGATTATTTTCACAAGTTTGATTGATTGTATTTAGCAAGTTTTAGATATATATTAGATATATATATAAGCTTTAGGGTTTGGCTTGGCCTGGGTTTTCTCTTGGCGAAAAAGATTGGGTTGGGTAGATAAAAGTAGGAGGGCAGGAGAGGAACCTAAAGTGGTGTAAAATAAAAAATGTAAATATAACCACCAAAGATACAGTAAAAATATATTGCCTATTTTCTACATCTATATGTATATACACGGCTATAATGTGCTCAAAAATTCCATTTTATCGCCTCGCCCGCCACAAAATAGGTTATTTTAGATTGGATTTTAGCGCAGAAAAAGTGTCAACTTTAGAATGCGTCAAAGGCTACATTTCATTTTATAGAATATGTAAAGCAAATGCAGGTGGTTGGTAGTATACCTTACCTATACCTACATACATAGCTGAAGTTAGAATAGCCTGGTCCCCCACCTAATTGTAGTCTCAAATTTCAGCTAGAGACAAGAAATGCATACGTATATATATATCTTTAAGGTGCATACGTTTGTACGTATATATATATGCAAAATTTTGCTGTTAGGAATGGGAGATTTTTCTCTACAATCGTGTAATTTGCAATTGAAGACAATCTGGCCGGACTGCGAATTTATTGCACTTAAGTAAGTGCTATACTCTGTTGCTTTCTTCTGTTGCTGTGCTGCTCTAGTGCTGCAGTTCCTGTGCTGTCCAACAACCAACCTGCTGTCTCCAATTTCCTTCCTATAACTTCAGTGTCAAAAATTTCTATTTCAAATTTTGGTTTTCTATTGTTTCTACACATTGTTCCGCACCGCGCCCATTGGCTCTCTCCTGTTTCGGACTAAGGCTTTGCCTTAGTGACTGCAGGCAGGCGTTTTTCATTATTTCTTTACATATTGTTCCGGGTTAGATTTTATGCGGTTGGAAGTTGGCTGTGGGCTCCACATTTTCACTTCTCCCCAGTGGATGGGACTCACCCAAACTGGGTGGCTCAAGTAGGGGTGGGGAGGGTGCTTGCTGGTTCTTCCGAAGTTTTGATTATATATATATATATATATATATATATATATATATATATATATATATATATATATATATAATTATATATAATGTTTGTAAGAAACAGGTGAATTGTGAAGTTATTTTAAATATTGAGGAGGTGGTTCAAATTTGATTGAGGGCACCTCGAATGTGTGGACTCGATTGTGTATTATCCTGCACAAAATGTGATTTGTATCTATCAGGTGTTATTTAGTGATTAATTTATATATTTTATATATACATACATACATACATATATATAATATAATATATATATATATATATATATATATATATATATATATATATATATATATATAGTGGGCTATGGATCACTCACTCGAGCCAAATCTCTCTCTGCTCTCCCTAAGTTCCGTTCCTCCCTCTCCTTAGAGGCTGTCCGTCCATTAAAGATGTTTACTTCTTTGGTTGGTTGGTCGTCAAGCCTTTTTTTTAGGGATTTCCACAATTAAATGGTTGGTGTCCTCCGCAGAATTGACCTGTCACTCTTTCTGTTTTTCCTTTCCATATCCTCTTATATAATCTTTCTGGTTTCTCTTTCTCCATTGGTGAGAGTCTCATTTCTTTGAGCGTCTGGTTAAGTTGTTTTAAGTGGTTGCTTGGTTGTATTCGTAAGAAGGGCGGAAGACGTCATAAATAGGTTAGTAGGTTATTATGTTCTGTTCAGACACTGTTGTTATAATGTAGTAAAAAATTGACAGTGAGGAAACGGAAATGAACTTAGTGCATAAATAAAACTTTTGCTGATATTCTTGAAAACACCGAATCCTTCTGTCCTTGTGCCTGCTTGTTTTTGTTAGTTCAAGCTATAAATAAATAAATAAATATATATATATATATATATATATATATATATATATAGTTTCTGTGCTTTGTATTATTAACTGCGTTTATTCTACTGGAGTGAGAGAACCTCCCCTCCCAATTAACGACCTTCCCCTAAATTCGCCCTTCCCCAATCCCCCCCTCCAAACGGGTGCCCAAGTTTTACCCGGACAGAATCGCTCAGAAGGAAAAATTTCAAAAAATTTTCAGGCTTCGCCGTAAAATACTTTAGCGGATTTTGCGTTTTTAGCACTAAAGCTACAGATTTTTGCACTAACAAATATTGCGTACCTAATTTTTTAGCAAATTTTTAGAAAATTGTTCCAAAACTTTAAGCGCTCCCCGGAAAGTCTCGCCCTCCGAGGGGCCCCCCAATAGCCTCCTCAATAAGAATTCCCTCCTTGAAATCTGCTCAAATTGGATCATCATGATATCACGTGATTTTGACCTGTTCCCCAGATACTCAGCTCAGCTGGTCCAGATTTTCAAATCAAAAGATGAAGTCTGTCCATCCTATGTCGTTTGCATTTTTCTAGCCATTTTAGCATTATCAGAATTTGTAATCTAAACTCTGAATTATTCCGTAACGTGAGAAAATACATATATCTTCTGTTTAATAGAAATCTTTTATCATAACACTGTTACCTATCTACCGCCGCCCCCTTCTTAAAACTAATCTTCAAGACCGCTCCATATTATCTTCGCTCTGGAACTACCTTTCTGTTTTCCCATTCTTTGGTTTCTGTTTGTATAGCACTGTGAAATATTACAAAATTGTTTCTTACAAACTCTGTCTGGCGCGTGTAAATGATTTTTCTGCGAAGCGAATACTGCGAAGCTAATGTGGAAGCACTGGCGGATCCAGGATTTTGTGACGGGAGTGGCGTTAAAATTGTTTGCACTGGAGGAGGGGGGAACTTTAATTCTTTTCATTTTAAAGAAACAAGAAAAACCTTTAAACTACTACACTTTTTTAGGCAAAAATAGTAGTTTTCTCCAAAAATATCGGATGCACTACAAGCCTTTTCTTCATAAACGCAATAAATTTGCAATTAAAAAGTACAAAATTCGCGCTGATGGCGCGAAATCGTTTGGTTTTTTGCCCTTTTTTTAATTTTTCTCTTTATTTTTCTTAGCCTCGAATCGCGACGGGGGAGGCTTCCCTCCTGGATCCGCCCCTGTGTGGAAGTGAGTGTGACAATGTGTTGCCAATATATATACAGATCAGAAATGTAATGTACATATATATATGTATATTATATATATATATATATAAGTGTATATATATATATATGTCACGTGCCCTGAAAGCTTATTGAAGTTCAAATATAGAGGGGGCAATGGAAGTGGTTTTGCCCAGCTTTGCTGCTAATTTTAAACATTTCTCAATGGATTTAATTAGTGCAAAGCAACTGTATTAGGGTTTCTGTTGTCGTATATAATATACTGTGGGTTAAATCTATCTGGTGGATCAACCATCTTTACCTTCAGCTTCCTCTCTGTAGCACGTTGTAGCTAGGTTTCAAAAACTGTCCACGACGAGCTAATAAGTTACTGTTTTTTGACACATTTTCACTAACAGTTTCATATATCTCCAAGCAGACATCTTTTTTTAAGAAAAAAATCGCGTTTTGATTCATTTTTTTGGAGTTGTGAAGGACTCGGAACTTCCATAAATAGCTTTACTCCTGCATATCAGCTCAAGTTAGTGATTTGATCTGGAAAAGAGGCAGACAGTCAGACTCACCTCATTCGTTGCAAAATGTCGCCTTGATTTGGACTGACCTGGGATTTTAGGTTTGAGACTTTTGGAAAAAAAAACTGCTCAGACTTTTGTTCTTGTAACTTTTGTTGTTTTCCATGTTATCCTGAGCTTCTATATTTAGGTTATGTAGGTACTTATGTCTTGTCTTATTTTTCGCACCTGCCCTTAGGACTTTTTGGCTTAGTTTACTGCTCAAATATAAATTATGGTTGATTCCTGAAGTACACACACAGCTCAAATATTTTTAGCTATTTTAGCCATGTCATTATTTATATATGTAGACGAATTTGTTTTTGGTTTGTCGCTTTTTTACAAAAAGTCAACCCTTTAATGAACTAAAAAGGGTGACCTAAAGTGCTCCCGGAAGTGCGGGCATTCCAATTACGTAGTTTCCGAATTCTGAGAATGACGAATCCCGGAATTCTTAAAAATGGTATATATATATATGGGGGGATCAAGGGAAACGTAAAAATTTTTCGTCTCCGATTTCGCTCCATAGTTGATCACAGGCTAATTCGACCATGCTGATTTCGAAACTGAAATCTAAATTTCCGGGAAATTTATGGATTTTGAGAGATATTCGACCCGGAAATCCGGATTTTGAAAAAATTTTCCGGTGAACATGATACTCAAATGAAAGAGCTCAGCAACGAGCTCAGCCGAGCTGAGCAACTTTTCTTCTGTGGCATTTTCTGGAAATGTGTCTGGCGAAAGTAACGGCCGAAAAACTGAAAATCCGGAAATTTACGAAAGCCCGGATTTTTGACCAAAAACGTTTTGTCCCGGATTTTTGACCAAAAACGTTTTGTCCCGGATTTTGCTTAAAAGTGGGCCAAAAACTAATTCGATGGCGCTGATTTCGAAACGGATATAGAAATTTCTGGAAAATTTATGGATTTTGAGATATTCGACCTGGAAAATTGCGGATTTTGAAAAAAATTTCCCGAAAGTAGTCAATATGGTACTCAATGAAAAAGTTCATCGAGCTGAGCAACTTTCCTTCTTGCGGCATGTTCCGGAAATGCGTCTAGCCCAAGTTACGCCTAAAAACTGAAAATCCGGGAAATCATGGAAACCCGGATTTGGGGCCCCAATCTTTTTTGTCCGATTTTGCTCAAAAGTTGGCAGGAGGTTAATTCGACACGCTGCTTTTGAGACTGAAATCGAAATTTCCGGAAAATCCGCGGATCTCGAGATTTTCAACACCGAAAATTGCGTTATCTCGTTTCCAAAGGGAAAAAATGCAGTGGCAAACCTGTTCTTGCAAATAAGCTTGCGTTATTGTTAACATGGTTTGGCTGCTGGTACATCGTGCGGCAAAGATACTGCTACTTTTTACTTTTACTTTTATACTTTTACTTAGATTAATATCAAAGACAAGTTGGCACCGGTTGCATGTGCATCGAGACAAGTCTAGGGTGGTCCAGGGGTTCGTATCACTATTTCATGAGAAACCATAAAAATCAAAATTTTGACAATTTATAAAATAAGATTAGGGAAATATACTTTTGAGATAATTCCTCACCCCACATTACATCAATTTTGTATGTACGTATCATTTTCCGCCACTGTATTCACTTATCAGAGGACTAACCAATCTCTCTTCTTTGGGATTGGAAGAACGTAACCCCTTTTCGGTCTTATTGTCTGATGTTCTTGTCTGATTTTTATTGGGATAATATCTCCCTTGAGTGGGGGCGAGATGTTCTTTTTTGTGGGAATTGTTAATTGAACACACATTTTGAACAAATTCAAAGTTACGAGTTACGTGCGTACAAGGGTAGAAAATATTGGTCATACCGCGTCATTTGTTTGCTTCGCTGTTTTTTAGGTTACAAAATAACCAGAAGAGTACGATATATACCTCTTTCCATTTATATACGTGCGATGACGTACTGTTTATGCTACATAAGTAAGTATAATTTAGGGCTAAAGTTAGCATAGAGTTAACCTATAGCTACAGTAAATGAGCTTTAAGCTTACATGCTTATACGTACGTAGATATATATGGCTTTAGCTAACAAATCCAGACCAGAGGCTCTTAAGTAGAAATCCCTGGTCGTGAGTATATTTAGGCGCTATATATATATATATATATATATATATATATATATATATATATATATATACGTGTCAGTATGTGTCAGTGAGCGTCTGCCTGTGTCAGTGTGTGTGTGTTTTTTCTGACACATTGTTGTCTACGCTGACGTCCTTCTGTCTGTTCTGTTTTTTGAGTCCTAGCCAGCCCTGTGCCATCCAAACAGGGACATGAAGGCAGGAAGGAAGGAAGGGTGCGTGGGAAAGTGGGTGCCCGCCCGATCCCTCCAGGCTCCGGGTTGTCTGGTGAGATAATACCTACCTGTAACTGTTTGCCGCTGAGCATTACAGTAATTTGTACATATGTAATTGGCCACCCTGCTCTGTTGGTGGATAGGGTTTTGTGGTGAAATTTTGAAACTGACTCACAAAATATGCTCCGTCGGCCTCGGCGTTGCCATAGCTGGCGGCTTGCCCGGGGAGCAGCACACAGCACAAGTTCTCAATGCAAAAACTACGGTTGTAAGTAACAGCCTTTGCACCAAAGTGAATAATAGAGCTCTAAGTGTGCTGTTCAATGATATAGCCTAATACGGCTATTAAGTTCGCGCTGTCCTCCCGGTCCGTCTTTAGAATCAGCATGTCAGTGTCAGCGTCATTTTCCAGGACCCGCATGAAGGCTGATTGGGCAGATTTAGGGCCTTTCTAGCGTTCACTCGCTTGCCCTTGCGGAACAGTTTTGTAGGCTTGGATTTTCTGCTTGTGAACAATTGTAGCTTTACTTATTATATCCGTCATGCCAGACTGATTGATAAGATCATTTTTGACTTTGAGTCTTTGAGATTGAGGTTCCAGGGTTCGACTTGATCGACTTGATCCTGTTGTAACGGATCTGGTGGTTTTTCTGGATTTAATGTCTCCGTTCTTCCTCTGGATTGTTTAGGGAAGGAATTTCACTTCTTCATGAGCGATTTTAGTTGGGTTTAAGGTTAAGCTTATGCTTAAGTTAGATTTCATGGGGACTGAAGTTTGTGTTTCCTTTCCAGTGGAGCTGGCTCGGCTCGGCTAAAGTAAAACTTTCCGGTCTGACAGACTTGTTTGTTTGTTTGTTTGTTTGTTTGTTTGTTTGTTTGTTTGTTTGTTTGTTTGTTTGTTTGTTTGTTTGTGTTTGTTTGTTTGTTTGTTTGTTTGTTTGTTTGTTTGTTTGTTTGTTTGTTTTGTTTGTGAGTACATACGATTCAATCTACACAACTTATGTTTTATAGCCTTGGACACCTGATATATATATATATACTTTTTGATATCCGGATATCCGTCTATTTTTCGTGAACGGATTTCTGGCTATTCAAAACTTAAGTTCAAGAAAAGTTTGATTTCATAGGTAAAATTCCAATTTTCTGACATGTTCTGCGAAATGTCATTAAATTGCAGTCCTCAAGCAGGAACTACCGACTACAGTATATTATATTTGTATATACGTACTTATTTTATATATATTTTCAGAAAATTGCTTTAAAGGTTTTGTAAAATATTTTATTTTTGTAAAATGTTTGCTAATTTTTTATGACTTTGTTTTTGTTTTAAGATGTAAACGAAACGGACATCCGGATATCACTAATGTTTTGCATCTGTATATGTATATTTGTTATTAGTATGTAGTTTGATTTGATTCCTTCCTGATCACCGTAAGTTGAGTATTAGATCTATTCTTTCACGCAGCTTTAACTTAACAACTATATATATATATATATATACACCTATGTGTGTCATAAAAACCATATTACTACTGTTTTGTAGTAGACATTTAGAACTGCACCCTGGAGGTGATTCGGATCGGGTTGGTACTATCTTTGGGCCTTTTCATAAAATGATTAAATGGATTAACTTAAACGGATTAACTTAAGGTGGTGATTCCTTTTGGAGACATCAACTTTGAACCACTATTATTCATTCATTATTTGGAGTTAAGAAGTCATCTTTATATCAAAATGTAGCTTAACATTTTCTCTTTTTAATGAGTACAATGAATCTAAGTTTGGCTTTCCAAAATGTTTTTCCTGTATTTTAGAAGAAGTATAATTTTTCAGATTTTTTGCAGGCTGAAGTAAATTTTTTCGCAGGACATTGGTTAGAGCATTCGATAACTCTATCAAATAGCTGGGGACCCTTTTTTAGTTATTGTGATATCGCTCTTCGTTATGGAGAAATAAGCTAAAATGTCTGCGCAACCTGGATTTTGCCTACTTTTCACTACTTTGGCAAGCCACTACTTCAGTTAGAAAGCAGCTATCGGGGCAACTAAAAAAGGGTCCCGGGGTATTTTCGTGTAGAACACATCTGCAAAGTGGCAACTCTCTAGCTTGCATACTAAATTCTGCACAATCGCTGGAAAAAATTTGGTCGTGTTTTTGCAAAAACTACATTTTTTGTGATAGCAGCCTAAGGGATAGCAATTGTACGATGGTCATGCCTCCGATAATTGGCCTCTGTGAGACCTTTAAATCGACACCCTTAGTTAAATTTTACGGCTTTCGTAGCTCAAGAAGTAGTGGATTATTTGATTTCTGCAGAAAGGACAAGGTTTTGACGCCAAAATAAGAAAATTGGCTATATCTCACGATAGAGAAAAGCTAGAAAGTTGCTTTCAAAAGCAAAATTGTTGAGTTTAACGAGTTCTTTCGAATGGATATAGTCACAGCCATGCAGCTGCTGCCAAACGTTCAGAAATTGGCAAAAACCGCCCTGAACGCAAATGTTGAATTTTTGAAGCGCGATTGCGCAGAGGGTGTTAGAACGCTAAAACAACTTATTTTGGAAAGTTTCGTTGAATTTCATCCTGGTTTACGCCGTCAATCAACAATATGTGCCCAAAAGGAATCACCACCTTAAACAGATTAAATGGATTAAAATGCGTATTCATAAAATCACGGATTAAACTACTTAAACGGATTAAACTGAGCCACGACTTAAACGGATTAACTTAAACGGATTAAATTAAGTCGCTTAAGTAGTTTAATCCGTATTTTATGAATACACTTTTAATCCGTTTAAGTTAATCTGTTTAAGTTAATCCATTTAATCCGCCAGTTTAATCCTGATTTTATGAATACAAATGAAGCTAACATACATTTCAAAGAGTATCCATATTTCATTATTAATTTCGCTGACTGATTCTACAATTGTAAATTTTAAGCATATTATTTCAGTTAGTGAGTAACAAAGTCTTACAATCTATAGCTAACAGCAACAATATCATAAAACTTTGTAACATTTTTGCAATGATGATTTTCAGGTTTACTGTTTTGATGTGCTTGCTTGAGAATTAACTACATACTCATTAGATTAAGACTAGTAACAATACATAGCTACTAATGAGATTATTAGCACAATGCTATATAGATTAATTTTATACCAAAACAACCTTTTAATGTAATCCCCTAAACGCACGTATAAGAAAGGTGGGGTTGCTTTTTGGCTGATTCTTGGCCATTTCCAATTTTGCTGAACTTTACATATATATTTTGCAGTACCCACGGAACTTCTCAGAACAAACTCATGGAATATATATTCTGTTTAACCATTCAGTAGTGACTCCGACATATTGTTATAATTATTGGAAAGTGTAAAATTTACGCTAAAAATCTTGTTTCTAAAAGTTTTCGGTGCAACTAAGATTCAGCTTGGGAGTTTTCTAACCATGTTAAGGGGGGGGGGGGCTACGAATTTCACTAAAAGTTCGATGTTGGAAAAGCTAGCTAGTCTTTTGCCATATGATAGTATTAGGTTTAGTGTAAAATAGTTTAAAGTTTGAAAGAATTCCATGCAGCGTAGCGTCCTGTGGAGCCATCAGAAGTTGGTGTTGTCGGTCCAAAGCTCGACATGACACGTATACAAACGTTGCCTCGCCCTGATCGCTATGCGCAAGGTACGGTACCCAAATTTTCCAGAAATAGTACTGACATATAGCGCTTTGATATCGTGTAAAATAATCCTTAGATCAGTGTATACTTTTCTGTGCGATACAATCAAAGTGCGAAAAATTGGGTGTTGTAGGTCTATGCGGGTGGAGGTTAACTAACGTCTAATGAGCTGTGGTTTATCAAAGGAGCCCAACTTTGCTCCAATTAATACTCCAAGTATCTGTCTTAACTTATGTAAAAATGACGTGATTTCGTTAATCCCTGCGTTCGCAGTGCTAGATTACATTATCGATATTGTCGCTGTTATTTGATGCCATTTGTAAGATGTGAGCCAATTACTCCAAAGTACTGTGGCAGAATCGGCTGAAACCTTACGCATTACAGCCAGTGAGTGTACCAGGATGTGCCGATAGCTAGGTCACTAAACCTCGCTCCAATGTTTAGAAATGCTAGATTGATTTCTCGAAGTATGGATGGCGATCGCTCCAAAAAGATTTAAGACAGTTGTAAGCGCTTACTGAACGAAAAAAGCGTCATATCGAAAAACGGATTTCATATTCGAGTTCAGCAGGCCAAATAACCCCTATAAGGACCTTTTCGGCAAAATCGGAGACAAAAAATTTTTTGACCCCATTTTTACTGCGCTTAGCTAGCTTTTCATGCCTAAAAATATGGTTATTTCTTAACAAAAAGTTTGCTAGCACACAAACCAGAAAACTAAAACTCTCTAAACTCACAGACAGTTTGCCCCTATTAGAGCCTAATATTTGGTAAAAAGCTGGGGTAGGCTAGGGGCTGTCAATTTTATTAGATCGAAAACGGCGCACGGTCGATCGCAACTTTTTGTCAAATTTCAAACTTTGAGCTCTTATAGCTGAAGAAGGAAGCAACGCTCGAAAGCCGGAATACTTTTAATATTTAGCACTAGTAACAGTTAACATTTGTGGCGAAAAGTTTCAGAATTTGTCAAACCGTTAATCCACCAGAATTCAGAAAAGCTTTTTCAAAAAACCCACTTTTCACACCAAAATTTCGAATTTGGCGTAGTGCCAGAATCGATGCGTGTTAGATATAATAATGCCCACTACGGACTATTTAACGTTGATATGTTAGCTAATCATATGCCAAAAGGTAGGTCTCTCTGAAGAAGTTGGGCAAAACCGTTTGTAGCCCCCCCCCCTTAAGTGCATAAAGTAGAGAGCAGCTATACATCTGCTCATTGAATCTTGTTGAAGTTTTGCCGAATCCTTAAATTCTTAACTTCTGAAAGTCAACCGTTCTGCGAGCAGGTAAAACAAGATTTAAAACGTGATTCCAAAAATTCCAAAGCGTGTGGTCCCTTCTTGAATTGTCAGTACATAAATGTACAAAAATGGCTTCTAGCGCTGCGTGCACTCTACCGTAAGAGAACTTTCTTTCGGCTGTGGTCTTTCTCTAGGTTTTAGAACCTGCAAATTTTGTCTAAAAACGCCATTGATTCAATTTTCACATTTTAGTTAAACCTTTAAGTCAAAAACTTTGGACAATTATATTGTGTATTTCCTCAGAACAGCACAGTCTAAGCTTGGATGACGCTTCAAGCCTCAAGGTTGAGAACCTCCTATGAATGGAGGACGAATGTCTGGCGATTGGATAGCCTAGAGAATTGTCTACCATCGAACCAGCATTAATTTGCTGTATTAATCACCTCACACTTGCTAGGTTTGAAATTTCACTTTACTAGCTCCAACTCTTCAAAAAAATGATTATTTTCGAGGTTTCTTCAGTTTGTTCAGTATCAGCTTTTCTAAAATTTACTGTCCATCTTACAGACAATTATGGTTTATATTTATGCTTAACCGATATATACACACCTAATTGTATATTTTATCAATAGGTACCTAATAGCTGGAGTTCGTTGTTTTAATCTAGGGATTTGACCGAAAAACCATTTTGGCAAACTGCAATTATTTTATTTTGAACATCGATTTCTCAAAAACTACTAAACGGATTCGCGTGATTTTTGGCAGGATGTATTCGCACTATTATTCTTGGCGGGTAGTGCCAACATACCGTCAGTTGCGAGTGACCTCAGTCCGAAGTTGCCACATTTTGTGTTACCGCTCATTTGGCGGATTTTTTGTAGCATAAAGATTCTGTTGAGGATTAAATAAAAAATCTCACTTGACCCTTGTCCTATATCAAGGCATAAAATTAAATTTTTGTTAATTCCACAGTTTTGAGAAATCAATTTTCAAAAATTGATAGGTAGAGGTTATGAAACTAGCGAAATTAGCAAAAACCTAGCAAAATTTTTTAACATACCGGCTGAATATCTTTGAACACGGATTTATCAAAACTGTAGAATCGACCAAAATGTCTTTTTGCGCCCTTATATTGTGAAGGACATGTGAGCCTGGGACTATCTTTAGGATTTGACTCAGCAGGTCTTAATCTTAATTCCCCAGAAAATCTGCTAAGTATCCCGTGGCACGACATTTCGCAACTGGAGATGTTTTAGCTCAACCAAGTCACGTCATTGGTGGGCCATACCCTATCGGTTGTTTTCGGCCCACAAAACCTAGGGACATCTTTTAGGATTTGACTCAACAGGTCTTAATTGATAAATGATAAATGATAAAGCCCCAGAAATGATAAATGTCCGGTGACACGGCATTTCGCAAATTCATTTTTCTAAACAAAATAATGGCGGTTTTGCCAAAATCGATTTTTGGCCAAATCCCTTTCTTAGCTTTAAAGCAACGAGCTGCAGCTTATAGGCATTGATAAAATCTGCAATTATGTAGCGCTTCTACCAGGGCTGATGGATCAGGAAGAAACCAAGGACAAGCCCGAACGGGAGGCGTCAGGCACCATTGTACCCACGAAACCAAGACCTAGAAGAGAGAAGGGGAGAGGGAGGTTCAGCTTTTCACTCACCATTGAAAGTAAAGAATTGGTCCCGCCGGGGATCGAACCACGGCCCTTCTGCTCTAGAGTCATACATGCTAAACCACTACACCACGGGACCATCAGCTGAACTCCCATTGCAGGCTTATCAATCTTTCCTATGCCTGCTTCCCTTACAATTAGACCGTGTATCGATTGAGCATAAATAAACCAAAGTGGTAAGAGGATGTTTGTAGTTTGACATGGTAGTGGAATAACATATAAGCCTCAAACTAATCTCTTTCCAACTTTGAATACATATTATTGGCAACAAGTTACGCCATTTAAAAACACAGCACAGGAGGAAACAACCACCTACGAGTACTTTCTGCTAGTTGCAGCTTTGCTTTGCTGCTTTCTAGCGAAACTTGATGCGTAAGAAAGATGAGAAAGGTAGACAGTTGGTATTCGGGTTACACAAACATTTTAATATCTGATCTTCCAGAACGAAGAGCGATTTCGTTATAAACTAAGAATGATCTCTATTTGACAGAAGTATGGAGTGATGAAACCGATGTCCCACCAAAACATTACTTCAGTCTGC
>JASAND010003571.1:45000-48764 GCA_030248195.1 Trissonchulus latispiculum
ATATGTGTGTATGTATATATATGTATATAATATCGACGGGTCTTTCCCATTATTCCCCCCCATAGCTTCGTAGAAGTACTGAAGATGCTCAATTTGACGGATTGAGTTGAAATTTGGTAGGGGTAGGTTTTCGGACCTGCTGATTTCAAAAATGCAAAAATTTTAAAATTTAGAAAATTTTTAAAAATTTTAAAATTTTAGTTTGGTAAGGGGGGACCAAGAGGAACCGAAAAATTTTTTGTCTTCGATTTTGCTGAAAAGATGGATATAGGGGTTTTCGGGGTCGTAGAACACGAATCTGAAATCCGTTTTTCGATTCAGTTTTTCGTTAGCTTAATATTAGCTGAAGTTTTAAGCTTACGATGTAAGCTTATCCTGAGCTAACGAAAAGCTGCATCGAAAAACCGATTTCAGATTCGTGATCAGCACCCCAGAAAACCCCTGTACGAAAGTTTTCAGCAAAATTTTTGTTCAAAAAATTTTTCGGTTCCCCTTGGTCCCCCCTTACCAAAATAAAATTTTTAAATTTTTAAAAAATATTTAAAATTTTAAAATTTTTGCATTTTTGAAATCAGCAGGTCCGAAAACCTACCTACACCAAATTTCAACTCAATCAGTCAAATTGTGCTTCTTCGGTACTTCATCAGAGCTATGGGGGGGGGGATAATGGGAAAGACCCATATCGACTATATACAACATCTAGGTAAGGACATGAAAAAATGTATATTTTTAGTTATATTTTCTTTCAGTGCTACTAAATGTAAGCAATAGGCATGTCAATATTTATATAATGTATAATTTATATAATATATATAATATATATAATATATTGTATAATTTATATAATATATAACTGTGCATATATTATCTCTCTAGGCATATATAATGTATACATATATATATATATACATATTTTTATGTGTAGGACTGTCGTGCGTATGCATGGATTTTATTTGACTTTTTAGAAGTATAGAAAGCCAGGAAGTAGTATAGGAGACATCAAATGGGACCAGTTTGTACAGGTATTTTGGCTTCATTCTGGCTTTGACGAATAGGGTCATTAATCATACAGGTAAGGTCATTAATCATGCAAGTAACTCTCCTAGCCGTTGGTGCAGATGTTCTCAAGGTCACTGTTGGCCAATTTTGCCTTTGATTTAAGCTTTGTAACATTGTACTAAATTTTTAACACAGTGTCATTAGCTTATATTACTTTACTTACGTACTTGTCTATGTATTTCTGTAGTTTGTTAGACTATAGTTTGTTTACCTGCCTAATTAGTGTTTATTAATTAAATGCCTAATTAAGTAATATGAAGTAACATTTTCATACTGTTTTCAAACTTTTATTTACCTATTTGCCAATGACGGTTCTTACCTGTCCAGCTCAGGGCTCTAAAGACCAAACATATTTCTACAAATTTTTTCTACTTTCTTCTATTCCGGCCAACATTTCTAAAATTCTCCCTTTCTTGCATTTCCTTCTATTTACCATCTGGACCTTTGTATTAACCTTGAAATGGAAGGAAGAAAATAAACACTTAAGGAATCCAAGATTTGTAGTTACGTACTTCAGATGACATGAATCACCCTATTAGCACCCTTCTAGTAGGCTCATAGGAATAACACACTGAGGACTCAAACCTGTCAAAAGTCTTTCTCCCTACTAGCTGCCTTCTAGCAGGCTCATAGGAATAACACACTGAGGACTCGAAGCTGTCAAAAGTCTTTCTCCCTATTAGCAGCCTGCTTGCTTGAAAAATTTTTCTCTTCCTTGCCTTCTAGCAGGCTCATAGGAATAGCATACTGAGGACTCAAAGCTGTCAAAAGTCTTTCTCTCCCTATTAGCAGCCTTCTAGCAGGCTCATAGGAATAACATACTGAGGACTCAAAGCTGTCAAAAGTCTTTCTCTCCCTGCTAGCAGCCTGCTTGCTTGAAAATTTTTCTCTTCCTTGCCTTCTGGCAGGCTCATATGAATAACATACTGAGGACTCAAACCTGTCTCCCAAAGCTTACCAATTCGCCTAATCTAGTTTGATTGCACCTGTCTCATTGAAATTAAAGACGTAAACAAGAGTATTGGTTGAAAATGAAAATTTTATGTCTCTAATTACGTAATATTGGCAACACTTATCACACTAATTTTGGTGTCAACGTAAAGAGCATGTGTTGAACTAACTTCGGTCACCTCTTGGTAATTATATGTTGGCTAGTTAGTTAGTAATAATTGGTTAAAGTTGACTATGAAAATTGGCAGAAAATGGGTGATTTTAATTTTATGTCTACGTAAGATTGTTGACATCCTATTGGGTTAATTATGGTGCCTGTGTAATAAAGTAATAATGAACTAACTTCGGTCACCTGTTGATAATTATAGGTTAACTAATTAGTTAAAGGTGATTATGAAAATTTGTGTGTAATGAAAATATTGTTACATAGAACTTTTGGTACCAAGACAATACAACTTTTGTTCAATAATTAATGAACAAGGGTATGAAAGATTGATGGTGTATTTTATGAAACCTAGCACAAGTATGCTGCAAAGTTTAGACATATTAAAATTTTTGGCAGGTTTATTAACCTTAGTGACATTGACTTTCACCAGATTTGTTCACTTACTTTACATCATCAGCAACAATGAATTCCGGTAAGATATTTAATTGTAGCATTTTTATCCGTTGTATTTTTAATGATTACATTTTAGTAGTTGCATTTTTCAGTCATTCACATTTTGATTGTCACATTTTTAGCAGTTGTACATATTACAATTTTAAACATTATATTTTTACAGTTTGAACATTTCATAGTTTTTTAGATTAGCATTATTTGTTGTGTGAAAATTATTACTTATGTTTCAGGTTCACCATCTGTGGAGAAGATCATTGACAATTTGGTCATACTTTGTGATGAAATGGATCCCGCTCCAGTGGCAGACTACATGGTTGAACATCAGCGCATAACCCCGGATTATCGAGATATAATCAAGTCCGAAACGAGATACGATGGAGTGTTTGATCTCCTACTGCGACTAAAGAGGAGCAAAGATATCGTGCCCCTACTCCACGAGGCCTTGGTGAAGTCGAAGCAGTACAACCTAGCCAAACTGTTCGAAGGAGGGACCAAGGAGAAGGGAGTCACGTGGAAGATTTATACAAAGAGCAAATATTTGCTAAGAGAAAGCCAGGACACCTTCCCTACGGTACAAGCAGCGAGACTGGATCTCAGTGGTAGTCCTTGGACCCTTGGGATGCGAACCAAATGTGCCGTTGTATTCATTGAGTGGATTTAAATTTAATGGTGAAACAGTCAATGTACAGGAATGGTTCGGTATCCCCATGGAATCACCAGGACTGCAAAGACAATTAAAAATTATGGGACTAATATTGCGTAACACCATTGACTATTATTATTATTATTATTATTATTATTATTATTATTATTATTATTATTATTGACTATTACATGGCAATACTAATGTACAGTAAACAATGCACAATACCATATCACTATTATTATTATTATATATATGATATTAGATAACACTGTTAACAGTGTATTATTACAATCAGCATTGTTTTCATGCATAATCACTGTAAATATGTTGCATACAATAAACGAAATGTTACTGATAACATTAGGTTGGTAGATTTGTACAGTTAGCCATGAAAACACGGATTTTTGAGCATTTCTGCTTCTAGTTTCGTGTCTAGCATATTGTAGATGTAGGTTGAATACTTCTGCGATATCTTTTGTATTCACGTAG
>JASAND010003575.1:0-19661 GCA_030248195.1 Trissonchulus latispiculum
AGAGCACTGTCAAATAATACTGTGCGCGCGTTGCGCGAAGTCGTTGTCCAACTGTCCGAATACTTACCGTCTGACCTTTATGATTTTCGCATGCGTATGGTGGGGGATAGCACAGATTATTATCCTAATATTTTAAGTTTTCCTGGAGTGCAGTGTGCTTATCGCCTCATTTAAGTTCAGTATGATTAGCAATTCTTTAGTTACAACAAGATCGAATTTAGTTTAGTTCTAACCTTTAGTTTTTGTCCTGTCCCTTTGAATTGTCATATCTTGTGCCATTTCTGTTTGCAATTCGAGTTCCTTCATAATGGTATATATGTTTCAGAACCATGTCCCAGAACCGGCTCAACAACTATTTCTACATCTGGATGGACCAGTATGATAACCAGTCCGACTTCAGCGACGTCTCGTCGGATGTGATTGAACTTGACCCGGATGACGATGATGCGATGTCGGTGGATTCCGCCATCTGCACCTCTCCGTCCCTTCCCCCGCAGCCTTCCCTTCCCGTGGCCCGCATTCTGCAGTGCCACTACAGTCCGCCGACCAGCGCCGCGGAGACTATGGATGCCCCCTCCAGAGGACCGGAGCGGGAGCGCGAAACCCTGCCCCCTGAGCTGCGGAAATCCCACTATGGGGACTGGGTCCACACCTCCCCAGCCCACACTGAGGTCTACATTCCCCGGCGGCCCATCTCCATCCTGGGGCCGGAGGTAATTCCTATGAGCACGGTTCTGTGTCTTATGTGTTTTTGGAAGTTCAAGCTGTCTTTTTATTGTGTTCCCTTTCAGTTCCTCCCCGCTCCCCTCACCCTTCAGTTTGAGAAGTTTCCTGCTAAGGCCCGCTTGCGAGAAGTAGTGCATGCGCTTCTCCCCCCTCTTCCCTCCGTTTTTCGTTGTCCCAACCGTTTGTGTGGTGATAAATGTGTTTTAGTTCTGTACGAGCATCCCAGTTGGGGCGCTTCCGGTCGCATGCCTTTTGACCGTCAGCTGCCCCCTTTGATTTCCTTCTTGTTGAATGCCTTGCAACGCTCGCACCCTCTTATGCCTGCCAATCTGTCTTCTCACCAATTCTAAGTTTCTGTTGAACAATGGCTGAATGAGCATTTTCATGAAAAATATAAGATTCACTGGAAGCTATTTGCAGAAAGAGTACTTTCTAGAAAACTGTTCATTGACCACGAATTTTGTCAAAAGTTGTACGTGAAGGCAGGCTAGAAGGAATAGACACTTGAACGCACCACATGTTAGAATTCAGCTATTGTTTGTGTATGCTACTTACCGATAAGTTTCTGTTTCAGTTGTATGTTTCTGCCTGGTCTGACAGCCTTCGATAGTGGTCCCATACCCCTTGCTGATACGGTTAGTTTACACCGGACCTGAGGTTCCCTGTTCCCCCGTCAGTTTGCTGTCACACCACGCATACACCACTGCACCATACGCGGCACTATTCTGTATTCTGCTGAGAGGCATTGCTCAATGTTTTATGTTGTCTGTTTATTATTACGGCACTGTCTCTGATTAACTGCACTAATTGAAGTAGAACGGTGAATTCTGGCCGATTAATAGACGCACGCACCTTTGAGAGCGATAAGGACGTTCAGCCGTAGAGATCTAAAACGATAATAAGTGAGCACCAAGTATAAAAATCTGTGTTGTAGCTGTTTCCTGTCCGTGCTTGTCTGTACATATTTCAGCAGCCGTTTTCCTTTTTCTGTTTTCAGGGACGATCGGACCTTGATTTTGGAACCCAGACCTGTAGACTGTTCTGGATACTAAGTTTTATCGTTTTTGTCTACTAACTTTTGCTCACTGTGATTGATTGTTGCACCTAGAATCTAAAAGATTTGGCATAAGGTATAGCAACACTGAAAGGAATTCTTAACCCGTTATTAATCTGAGAGCTACAAACGCGATTCATGAGGAAAAACGGGTTGCTGAAACGTAAACTTCACAGAACTTTGACTGGTGTCTGATAATTAGAAATGCATTCTTCGATACTCAGCGGTTTAGAGATAGAAAAGCGGAGTACCTTGATTGATTGATAGATTTAGCCACAGCATGATTACTTACTTATTGTCTAATAAACTGTTTTTTCATACCATAACTTATTCCGTACATGGTTCTAATTCTAGGCTGTTTGCTCAGCAATGGTTATTTTTGGTCCACAGTTTTGGTCACTGTCAGTTGGTCCGTGGTTCGATCCCTCTCTGGTCGGAATGTCACTCTTCCGACCAGGCTTATCAACTATGCCGTAGCCAGTGGACTCTGCTCTCTTCACATCTTTCAATCCTGATTTCACCTCACCCCCACCAGCACCGTCTCATCAGAAATCGTCAGGCCCGGCGCGGACTCCTACCCGCCGGCCAGTCCAACTGGAATCTCGTGTCCTCAGGGTGGCAAGCTTGCACCCACTTCCTCCTTGGCCGATGTGAACTGTTACCGGCCGCAACCGCTGTCACCGACTGCAGCCTGGAGCTCTGACCGTCGTAGGTCCCTCTCCGGTCATCTCCCCCGTCCTCAACCCCTGGAGCTCTAGCCGTCGTAGGTCCCTCTCCGGCAGAAATCACTGTCCCACCCCCTGCTGCACTGAGCGAACCAGCCTCATCACTGACTGTACTCATTACTTCCATCACCACTGCTGCTGACAAGAGGATTTGATGAACTAGAATATTGTTGTCTGTATAGTTGTATGATCATGTGTACAGTTGAGTTGTCTAGGTTGGAGCTTTAAGTATACTATATTTGTAATGCCTGTTAAGACTGATCGATGAACTAATTGACTGTTTTGTTTTGTTATACTTCCCCCCCTAGTAAAAACCTATCACATTTTTTGCGGTGGAGAGTGTGGAGGATAGAAAATTTGAAATGTTAGGTTAGAATATGGAATGGACGGAATTATACCTTGAACTGAGAATTGAGCTGCTGCAATTGAGTGATCTGTTAATTACTGTATTTTTAACTGATGTATTTTTCTGATGTATTTTTTAACTGATTCTGCATTTGTTAACTGATTCCGCATTTGGTGATTATTTTTCTGATGTATTTTTTAACTGATTTGTATTTTTTAACTGATTCTGCATTTGGTGATTTCCGTTTTGACTTTTTAAAATGTTGGGTTGTTTTGATGGAATGTCCCTTACTTCTCTGTATTAGCTATGTATGGTACGGTTTCTAGGAAATAGAGTATTTGTCAGGTTTTGGTGTTTTGGATTTGATAGTGTAGTCTGAATATGTCTCCAGTTTTGCGGTTCACTGTTTGATGCTGTTTGCTGAATCGTATTTTGATTAGATCTGGTCGTATTTGCAGGAAAATTGAAAAGAAAGTACCTTTTGGAAATTTATGGGTTTGTTTACGAAAAAGCTCAAAATTTGGGGACTTATCTCCCCAGGAAACTAAGTGGGGTTAATGCGTCCAAGTTTGGGATTTTTGGGAGCCTACTTCACCCCACGAGCTGAGTTCATACGTCACAGAGAGGTGACGTATGATAATACACACACGCACCAAACGCACTACACGAAAGGGAGCCGCGAGCTCCGCCTTACACGTCACCCACCTTTTGATTGACAGGTCTTCCCCAAACCTTGAAAATTTTCCCAAATTTCAAATCAGTCGTGGTTTGGCCGCCGTTGAAGTTAGTCGTTCCTGCTGTTTTTGGCTTTGCGTCTTTGCGTATTTCTTTACCTTTTCTCTGATTGCCTATTTCCTATTTCTGTGCTTACCTATTCTCCAACCTGCGAAGGACCTGTCATCGTTTCCGTGGATCTCACACGACGCACACACAAGGATTCAGGATTCAACAAGGTAGCTTGACTTGTGAGTTTGACTAGCCAAGAGTGCGAAAAGGAAATATTATGCAAACTGAGTTTTTAAAAAGCGGTCATTAAAACTTGAGGATTAGAAATTGAATCGTGATCTAACTTAATTCAAACCGTCTGTATTGTGCCTGTCTGTTCTTGTATTGTTTGGTATCCTGTGCGTTCGTACCTATGTATCCGTATCTTGGTAATTTTAAATTGTAGATAATCTGATGAATTGTATAATTATAATTGTTGACCCTTTAATTAAACTAATAATTTAATTTATTCGTGAATTGGCTTTACCTGCGCGTGAGCGAGAGAGTGTGAGCGAACCAAAGTTTAGATCGCTAGAAAATAGGGACATAGACTGCAAATTGAGTATCTGGATCTGTTGTTAGTTAGATTATTAGTACGACCCCTGTGTATGCTATTGAATGGTTCGGGAATCGCTTGTATCGAGCCAGTATTCAACGTAGATCCTTCTCGGCTTGTGCTGAATCTGTAGAGAAAGGACGATTGAAACGACCCCCAAATACCCTTTTCTTTACATATATACCCATCATCAAAATGGGCTGGGTTAAGTTTGCAAGTCACGTAGCTCCCCCAACGTGTATGTTTGGGATTGGGTGGGTTGCCCCCCTTGCTTACGGGGAGCTACGTGATTGGGGAAAATTTCTCACTAGGGGGCGCTCGTGGGAGGGTTCAACCCAACACTCGCTTCCCCCCTTCAGTCTTAGTATTTTTATCGCCGTGAACACTCCTATATTCCTCTCTACTATTATCCCCAATTTACTGTGTGTATAACTTGCCCCTGCTCTCCCCGGAGCTGGTACTGGTACGTTGGCCTTTAGGCCTATTTTACTGTAAGGCGAGGCGAGGCTGTCCCGACCGTCTCCTGAAGTCGGTTCGTTGCCTATTTGTGTACGGTCTCCCCATCCGCTTGTTTTGGGGTGTGGTAACGGTGCTTGTACGTAGAATCAGGTACTTGCCCCGCTACAGTTCTTCCACACCATGTTTCCACACGCAGAGGATATCGTCAACATAGCGCAGCCACAGGCTAGGTTTCTTAGCTGCTGAGGCTATGGCTAATGTTTGTAAATCCTCCATGTAGAGGTTACATAGTGCAGGTGATAGCGGTGATCCCATGGGAAGTCCGCTTGTTTGTTTAAACCATTCATGATTGAATGTTAAATAGGTGGATTTCACGCAGAATGTAGTCAATTTCATTATTTTGTCTATGCTGAGATCTGTTTTCTGTGGGTTATCTGTGTTTACTGATGTTACTCTCCAGTTTTCGTTACAGTATGCCAAGGGTTTGCGCTGATGGAATGCTCGTAAACAGGCTCTCTACATCGAAGCTTACTAGATGATAGTTTTCTGACGGGTCTGCAGTGCCCTTTAGTTTCTGAAGCAGGTCTGCAGTGTTCCGATCCTTCGAAGCTACGTTATCCTGCAGTGGGCTGATGATCTTGACCAGGAACTTCGCCAGTGGTTAATGCAGTCGACTATAGGGCGCCTGGGTACTTCAGGCTGTGACCTTTGGCAACCCGTATAGATGCGGTGACATCGTGTGCAGAGGTGCTAGTTTCAGATTAATTTCATTGCTTCGGACCACTGATCATAGTTGTTTCTCTAGAGTGGGAGTTGGATCCTTAGACAGTTGTTGAAGTTTGGATCCGTCAGCTACGATGTTCGTCATTTTCTCTATGTACTTGTTTTTGTTGACTACCACAGTGGTGTTTCCTTTATCTACCGGTAAGACTGTGATACTGTTGTCCGTAGCCAATATTTTCAGGACCTTTCTCTGCTGTGCTGTGAAGTTGACCTTAGGTACCTTCATTTATCTGAGGGCTTCCTTAACCTTCCACCGATAGGCTTAGGCAACTCCTTTGCAGCTGATTCTGTGCTAGCTATTAATTCAGTTTTGGGCATTCTTGCCGGAGCCAGTGCGAAGTTTTATATAGTCCTTTGTTAAGGTTGTAGTACCACTTCCGGGATTTTCTACGTAATTTTTTCATGGATGAAGCAATCTTGACAAAACATTGGGTAAAGCAAGACTGGTTGGCGAACTGTCTTTGTTCAAAATCTTGGTGTCAGAGAGGGCATATTTAGCTATCTACCATCCTGGCTTCGCGCATGCGCAAATAATCAAAATTTTATTTAAGCGTTATATATTGTATTTGAATCAACCATATGAAAGAGCACAAAAAGCGCTTTAAAATGATGTGCATATCTCTTCTGTACATGGTTTCTATCAAAAGTTACAGATGAGTTTACATATGGCTGATTTACGTTGACCGTTTGCACAAGCAATGTAATGTAAGATCATTTTATACAAAAATCAAATCTGTTGTTTTTTCGAGGTTGCCATTGTGTTCTTTATGTGTATTATTTAACAAAAACACTACACAGCTGATTGAAAGCATAGCGAATTCTTAAAACCAAAGCAAACAATGAAAGCTGCGAATTCTTTGTTTTTGATTTTCTCATTACTGCTTCAACCAAACTTGACCAAACTTTCTAGACATATCTGCATACGCTCAGGCCGTATGACGAAGATATTTAAATTCAAAACTTTAATACCTTTCCTCTTGTGTACACAGCAAGCCAGCCACCACAACGTAGTAGCCATACTAATTTGATGCAAAACATGATAAAAACCAAATGTGCCAAATTTCAAGGCGATTGATTAAGGTGGTGATTCCCTTTGGTCACATAAAGTTTGCACCATTATTACTCATTCATTACTTGGAGTTAAGAAGCCATTTTTATATCAAAATGTAGCTTGACATTTGCTCTTTTTAATGCATACGATAAAACTTATCTTGCTTTTCTAAAATATTTTTAACACATTTTAGAAGAAGTATAATTTTCCAAAATTTTTGCAGACTCAAGTAATTTTTTCGCGAGACATCGGTTATATCATTCGATACCTCCATCCAATAGCTGGGGACGATTTTTTATTTATCGTGAAATCGCTCTCCATCATAGAGAAATAAACTGAAATATGTGCGTAACCTGTATTTTGCCTACTTTTTCCAAATTTGTCAAGCGATTACTTTAGCTAGAAAGCAGCAATCGGAGAAACTAAAAATCGTCCCTGGGTATATTTGTGCAGAACACATTTGTTCAATAGCAGCCCTCCAGATTGCATGATGAATGCTCCACAATCTTTGGAAACAAATTGGTCGTGTTTTTGCAAATACTACATTTTTATGATAGCAGCCTACAGGATAGCAGTTGGATGGAAGACGACCATGCGTCGGATAATTTGTCCCTGTGAGACCTTCAGATAGACGCCCTTAGTTTGATTTTACGGCTTGCGTAGTCCAAGAAATGTTGGACTATTTGATTTCTGCAAAAATGATAAGTTTTCGACGCCAAAACAAGAAAATCGGCTATATCTCACGGTAGAGAAAAGCTAGAAACTTGCTTTGAAAAGCAAAAATGTGAAGCTCAGTGAGGTCTTTCCAATGAATATAGTCATAGCTGAATAGCAGCTGTCAAACGTTCAGAAATTGGGAAAAACCACTCTGACCGGAAATCTCGAATGTTTGAATCGGGATTGCGCGGAGGGTGTTCGAACGCTAAAAGAACTTATTTCGGAAAGTTTCGCCAAATTTCATCTTGATTTACGCCGCCGCGCCCAAAAGGAATCACCACCTTAAGGTTCTGGCTCGGGTATTTGCAGCAAATTTTGAAATACTGTAATTTGCTCAATTTTTGGAGTTCAACAATAATTTTTATATAATTTTAAAGCTTAGAATGTGCTTGTTACAACTAGGTACAGTATAGCTGTCTCATTTCAACTCTTCGGCTTGAACAACATAATATTTGCACAACGACTTGCAATTACATGAAAACAATTTTTGAACATGGATTTCTCGAAGTGTGGAATGCTCACGAAAAGCGACCAGTTCAGGCTTCAAAAGCAACGGTTTCCCGAGGGCTATTTTTTCTGAAATTGTTTAACGAGTAAATAAGCTCAAGATTTTGAGAAAAACATAAATTTGGTCTGATTTTCGTCAAAATTTTTAAGTTTGGACGCTTATTTCTCTCGAACTGAAAGTCAAAATGCGAAACCATTAAAAATTGCCCTCGGCAATTGTCTCAGAAATACGTGTGTAAAGCCGTTTTTTTTTAATTGATTGCATCAGTTGTGAGAAATCCGTGTTCAAAACAATCTAATTGCGATTTTCAAAATTTCACATTTTCGCCGCTGTGCACCGGCAGAGATACCGCAGAGAGCACTCCTTTGGGCATAAGATGTCTTTTAGGACCACAAATATGGACAATACTTGACCGACGAACCAGAGCTGTTGAAGCTGTCGAAATCTTGAAATATTTGATTTTTCAAAAAATGGCCGGTTTTGGACCTCGAAAAGCAATTTTCGCTGTTATCTCTTAAACCTTAAGGAATCGAAGAAAACTCTCAGGAGCAAAGTTGTAGGTCTTGGTGAGAGGATTCGAATGACTATAAGTTCATCCATGTAGGGTGGTCACAGTGCAAGTTATGGCGGAATAAAGCTAATTTCTCCAAAACACATTCAAGCCGCGACTTTTCTAACATGTTTTCTAGAGTAAATAATGTAATTGTAGCAAATTTGAATAAATTTCAACGACAATTGCGCTTTTAAAGCCCAAAAATACACGAACCCGAACCAGCACCTTAAGATAATAGTTCAAAGTATCTGTTCAAAGTCCAATCCGGTAGTGGTACTACCACCTTAAGATAGTAGTACCACTAGCGGAATTTTCAACGTAATCTTGGAATGGATGGAACAATCTTGACACAAATTTAAGTGAACTAAGTTGGATTGACAGGCAATCTTTGCACAGACTTTTGGTGATAGGATATGCATAATTGGCTGCCTACCATCATGGCTTTGCACTTGCGCAAATAATCAAAAATATATCTCAGCTTTATATGAAAAATTAGACCTTACCACGTGAAAAAGCACAAAAAAGCTTTAAAATAGTGTGCATATCTCCTCTGTAGAGATGGTTACAAAAGCTACAGGTGGTTTTCGAAATCTCCGATTTTCGTTGACCGTTTGCCAATGCAATGTAAAGCAAGAACATTTAATCTAAAAATTAAATTTAGTGGGTTCTAGAGGTAGTCATTGTGGTACTTGTATGTATTATTTAACAGAAAACACTATGCAGCTGATTGGAGGCATTGCAGAATGAATTCAAGAATGAATAAAGTATAAAACCTTTGTTTTTGATTCTCTCGTAGCTGCTTCAAGCTAAAGCTGGTATGCAAATTTAGAGTATTGAGGGAGATATTAAAATTCCTTTTAATTTTCTAAGGTGGTGATTCCTTTTGGGCACATATTGTTATTTGGCGGCGTAAATCAAGATGAAATTTGATGAAACTTTCCGAAATGAGTTCTTTTAGCGTTCGAACACCCTCCGCGCAATCCCGATTCAAACATTCGAGATTTCCGGTCAGAGTGGTTTTTCCCAAATTCTGAACGTTTGACAGCTGCTATTCAGCTAAGACTATATTCATTGCAAAGATCTCACTGAGCTTCACATTTTTGCTTTTTAAAACAAGTTTCTAGCTTTTCTCTACCGTGAGATGTAGACGATTTTCTTGTTTTGGCGTCGAAACTTGCCATTTTTGCAGAAATCAAATAATCCAACATTTCTTGAACTACGCAAACCGTAAAATCAAACTAAGGGCGTCGATTTGAAGGCCTCACAGGGACAAACTATCCGATGCATGAACGTATTCCAACTGCTATCCTGTAGGCTGCTATCATAAAAAATGTAGTTTTTGCGAAAACATGACCAATTTGTTTCCAAAGATTGTGGAGCATTCATCATGCAATCTGGAGGGCTGCTACTGATCAAATGTGTTCGGCACAAATATACCCAGGGACGATTTATTAGTTGTCCCGATTGGCACTTTCTAGCTAAAGTAATCGCCTGACAAATTTGGAAAAAGTAAGCAAAATCCAGGTTACGCTCACATTTCAGCTTAGTTCTTTATAACGAAGAGCGATTTCACAATAAATAAAAAATCGTCCCCCAGCTATCTGATGGAGGTACCGAATGATATAACCGATGCTCGCGAAAAAATTTACTTGAGTCTGCAAAAATTCTGGAAAATTATACTTCTTCTAAAATGTGTTAAAAATATTTTAGAAAAGCAAGATAAGTTTCATCGTATGCATTAAAAAGAGAAAATGTCAAGCTACATTTTGTTATAAAAATGGTTTCTTAACTCCAAGTAATGAATGAATAATAATTGTGCAGACTTTATGTGACCAAAGGGAATCACCACCTTAATACACTTCCTTTTGTGTAAGCAGCAAGCCAGTAGTCGCATATATTAGGCCAGCTCATTTCATGCAGAACATGACATATACAACAAATGTTCTTTTATAAAGACAAAGTGTTCTCACTTTACATTGCGTGTGCGAACGTTCAACGTAAATTGGCACTATACAAAATCACCTGCAACTTTGGATACAAATCACCACCATTGCCCAAAAGACCTGAAAAATCCGGATTCAGGGGTGAGTGAACCAGCTAAACTGGCCATTGTTTGCATTTCTGTCTCATTCAATGTCTATGTCAAAAGAATATGGCGGAAGGTAAATAAATTGATGAACCAATATGCTACAATGCACAAATACATAGCAGAAATATGAAGAGACGGTGTTTTTGCATTTTTATACTTGTACCGCGAACTTCACATTGGTGGAGCAGTCGATCGCCTAGTTGTCGACGGCACACTGTGTCTAGACAGACGCGAGTTCAAAATCCTGTCTTTGCGTAATGTAGTGGATGGGATCACAGGAAAAGATCTCGTTTAGATTCCTTCAGACTTATTTTTTCTTAAATATTTTAAATAACGTGCAAGCTAAAAACTTGTTTAAATTCAATGTGTGATAGTATTTTAAATTAGGTTTCGAATTCTTTAAATTATTATACTTTTGTCTGGCCTAGCAGATTATTGACATGTTGGTCTTTGGGTGGGGGGTGTGTTGTTGGGTATATATAAATAAATAAATATATATATATATAAATATAAATATATATATATATATACGTTAACTCATAGGTGTACCACCTGTTTGGGTTGGGGGGGAGTAAAAAGCCCAAGTCTGGCATGGGGGGAGGTCTAACAAATCGGAAATTTTGAAAAAACTGTACCCAAATTTTTTTCAGCTAAAATTAAATTTTTTGACTTCAAATCTATTTTCGACATAAATCTACTCAAAAACTACTCGTATCGCATTTTACAACCTATTTTTACCTTTTTTAACTGTTTCCAGCCAATTTTTTCAGAAAAGTTTTGAAAAATTCCAAAACGTTTTGCAAAAATTTGATATTTTTTCTCCTGTTTGGACCCCATTTTAGGGGGGGGGGTCTCAGCTCGGCTTGGGGGGAGTAGTAGGGTCTGGCCCTCTCGTGGGGGGGGGAGGTCTCACACAGTCACACGGGGTAAACTGTAGCCTGGTACACATATGCGTCTAGGTTTTTTTTGGTCAAAAATAGCGTCGTTTGCAGAAATGAACAATAGTTTTGACGACGTCAAAACAAAAATGACGAAAGAATGATGAAGCCAAAATGTGGAAGTATATAACACTTAAATTTAAAAAAGAATGGAAAGTTTCCATTATGTTTTAACAGTGATTTTTCAAAAAGTTTTTTCAGATTTTGGGGGCTGGCTGCCGCCCCCAAGCACAAATCCCCGCTTTATGTTGTCTGTGCTTTATGTTCAGCTTCGACGATGTCAATAATAAAGACTAATAGTCAATCAGTATAAAATACAAAGCCATAGATTACGAGACTTACGTAATGCTACACCCTTCAATTGCATGTTTGAGTTTGATGCATGTTTCTCATATATACCATTTTCGCTGAATATTTTATTTGAAAACTTTCTCTTCGGATTTTCTCGGTTATAATGGAAGGAGAGCTTCAAAAATTTTATTGCATAAATGCTTAAAACTACATACTAGAGATTGATCTGGATGCCAGTCCAGTCGTCGCGATTTGAAGGTAAGAAAAGGTAGGTATGTACGTATATAAACTGGCAAAACACAAAAAGGGCGTTTCCACAAATTCCGCGAGCGCTTATATATACATCCGTATATTTCCAACGTTTTTAGCAGATATTAGCATAGGTGCAATTGGGGGGGGCTTATACATCCGTATAGTTCCAACGTTTTTAGCAGATTATAGCATAGGTGCAATTGGGGGGGGTTGGGGGGATAACCCCCCAGAAATTTTCGGGGGCCCCCGGGCCCCCCCCAACTGGGGCGGGGGGGGGTAGTCGCGCCGAAGGCGCGAAAATTGGGCCAACAATGGGGCATTTTTAGGGTAAATTTATCAAAATTTTTAAAAAAGTCCAAAATTTTGGCTTAACGTGTTTATTATCGCGAGAAATACACGTTTATAACGGTTTTATGGACTTCTAGACGCAGTATTGACCTTATTCTGGACTCAAAACATTGTGGCTATCAAGTTTTCGAGTTTAGAAACACTGTCTAATGTTAAAATTACTTAATGATTTCATATTTTTCGGCATTAGCAATGGCTGAAAATGCGATTTTTGGCATAAAAATAGAGAAATTGTTTGGGGGGAGGTTTGGGAATTGGGGGGGGGGGGTGGGGTCGTGGGGGGGTCCAAAAAGGGGGCACCCAAAACCCAAATCCCCGTTACGCCTATATATGGATTTTAGAATAGAAAAGGTTTAAAATATCATTCAATTTTAGAAAAAAATCTTATTTCCCTTCGAAAGGTGTATATATATATAAATTTCTGCAATATGAAAGGAATTATAGATTTGCAGAACAATTTCATCTAGAAAGCAAAAAACTCCTTCAAGTTCTGGGGGGCTCCGCCCCCCCCCCAGGCCCCCCGCTTGTATTATATATCTCATCATTGTTAATGTTCAAAGTCATGACACATATACATATACATAGACACCAGATATTTGTATGTAAGTACGTAAGTTAAAGTAGGATACTTTGCGGGACAGTGTGAAATATGAAGCAACATACGCCAACAAGGTAAAAATTAGGCCGAAATTATATTCCAATGAAGCAGGGATTTTTTTTTCAAAATCGGACCTGTGTAAATCTTGTGTAAATTTAAATTTCAGTGTGTATTTTTGTTTGCAACTGTGTAAAATCTAAAAATGTTGTTTTTCAGACATAATACGAAATATTATAAATTTAAATAAAATTTAAATATTTAATAAATTAAAATAAATAATAAATTAAATAAATTTAAACGTTGTTTGCTTGCTACACTGTTATTTTCGGATCATTCAAGCCAAAGTTCTGAAAAACTGTACTTGTGTAACGTCCCCTAAGAACCCACTCGGGGGGCCTGGGGGGCGGGGCCCCCCGGACGCTGAGGAATTTTTGTAAATTGTAATAAAATTCACGATGGAAAACTAAAAAGATCAATCCATTAAAACATGTCGAAACTAGGATTGGACAAATTCTACTTTCTGAAAAAAAACTTCGCCTACTGAAATGGTTTCTTTATTTTTCAACTTTTTGGAATTATTTTTTCACAAACATGCTAATTACGTACTAAAATGTTCGAATTTTTAATTGCTGCTGGGGTGGTTCCATAATATGGACAGAAAACACCAATTCTACTAAAGATATCCAGAACAGCGGGGGGTCTGGGGGGGAGAGAAATTTTTTAAAATTATCGGCAAAAACGCATTGAAAAGTTGCATTTTTGAATATTTATTGTGCTAGACAGCAACAATTTTTTGTGACTCACACTGCTTTTTATGATAGATATGTACAAGAAACGATATTGAATCGTATGTACTAGCTATACTATACCATCTTACAAATATTTGCACGCTGTAGTACAGCAGCTGTACGTAAATATACGCAACTGGATAAGCAAAAGTATTTGGAGAAACAATAGAACTCCTATAATCATGTCGCAGTGCAGACAACCATTATAAATGATTGGAAAGAGGCGGGGGTCTGGGGGCGGCAGCCCCCAGCTAAAAGCTAGAGCTATTTTAAATATGAAAGACTTGATAACTAATTTTTCAGAGCTCTTTTTGCAAAAACTTTCGAAAATTTCGCTGTGTATTTTGGTGTGTAAATTAGTCTTTCACTGTGTAAATTTATTTTATTTGTGTAAATACACAGTATTTTACACAAAAAAATAACCATGCAATGAAGCCTAAAATCAAAACAAAACTGTATTTCTGCAAATGACGTTCAGAAAGTAAAAATGACAATTTGATGAAATCCGATTTTGAAAAAAAAACGCTGCTATGCGTTAACTGTAGCCAAACGTTTTGTCAGAAAGTGCTATTTTTCTAAAGTTTTAAAGAGGCGGATCAGTAATCAGTGGCGGATCCAGGGGGGGCCCGGGCATAGGTGTGGCTGGCGAAAAAAGTGGGGGTGGGGGTTCAGAAAAAAGTAGGTAGGGGGTTTGGCGAAAAAAGGGGTGAGGGGGGTCGCGAAAAGTCGATTTGGGGGGAGGGGTAAGAAAAAATTTTCTAGGGGGGGTCGGCGAAAAATTTCGAAAAAAGTCTGTTTTTCGTTAAAATAACGAAAAATTTTGTCAGTTTCCAGCTATTTTTAACGATGTTTAGCTTAATTAAGCGAATTCTAGCAATTTTTCGCGAATTTTTGAAATTTTTTGGAAAAATTTCGAATTTTTAGCTAAAAATTTTCAAAAATTTAGGTAGGGGTTTGAAAATTTTTAGGGGGGAGGGGTCTGAAAAAATCGATTTGGGGGGAGGGGTAGAAAAAATTTTTAGGGGGGGGGGTTGGCGACCCCTCCATTTGGGGGGAGGGGTCCCCCCACCCCCCCCCTAACACACCTATGGACCCGGGGGCCCGGGCCCCCCCCCTTTGCGATTTGGGCCCCCTCCTTTGACATTCCGGGCCCCCACCCTAGAAAATTTTTTCAGCTGTTTATAATGCATATTTCGAGTGAAAATTAAGCACAATTTTAATAAATTCCACAAATTTTTAAAAAATTTCGCCTGCGGCGCACTTACTTCCGTGCTGCTTTTACGTACTTAGTTCTATGACAGAACTTCTGTCTCTTAAAGTGTCTTCTATTTTGTTTCCTATCCTGTTTTGTAAGTATATAATTAATTGTAGTCAACGCTTTCAGTTTATTTTATGACTATATACCGGCTCGGCTTATACTTTATTTACAAATTTTATTTTGCTTTCATAACGTATATATATATAAATGGGCAATGCAAGATTGATAATTGGCAGCTTCTGAAAGTGTTCTAGAATAAATCGTGGAAGTGAAAAATTCTGGAAAGCATCCAGAAAGCATCAATTCCCGTTTTGGTTTTCCACTGATCGATTATACAACTCAATAACTCATCTCATCTTAACTAATCTTTTTAAACATTTGAATTGCTGAATTTTCCACGATTTCAAAAAATTCTTCTGGGGGCCCCGCCCCCCAGACCCCCCGTTTCGCACATTATCTTTGTTGCCCTTGTAGCTTGTCCTCTTTATTGCCTTTCACCATTCCTTGTATATACTTATACTATTTTACTGCAAGTTTATCACTTCGTAAGTTACTATATATATATATATATATGACATGTATATACATCTCCATTTTATTTCTTTAATCTTTTCAAAAGTTTGCATGACGGATTTTTTTCCAATTTCAAAAAATTCTTCTACTGCTTCCTGTGTATATAAATTCTCCATGCTTTGCTTCAGTCACGGGGTATAGTTGTTTTCCAATTAGCAAGTGACTGAAACTAGAAACATCAAAATTTATATACACGAAACATTGGAAATTTGAAATTGGAAAAATGCATACGAAAGACAAAGAAACTCAAAAATGGAGATATATATACATGTCATATACCATATATATATGGCGAGCTACGAGTGATAAACTACTGTAAGTATATACAAGGAATGGTGAAAGACAGAGACAGCTAAGGAAACATTTTAAAAGAATAATAATGCGAAACGAAGTTGGGGGGCGGGGCCCCCCGAAAATTTGAAGAATTTTTGAAATCGTGGAAATTCGGCAATTCAAATGTTTAAGATTAGTTAAAGTTGAGTTGTATAATCGGTAGGAAAACAAAACAGGGCTGCTCCAGAACCGCTCAGAACACTTTCAGAAGCTGCCAAGTCGCTGCGTGCCCCCATATATATACGTTATGAAAGCAAAAATAAAATTTGTAAATAAAGTATAAGCCGAACCTTATTTGTAGTCATAAAATAAACTGAAAGAATTGACCCCAAATGATGATGTACTTACAAAGCAGGATAGAAAGCACAAATAGAAGTTCCAAGAAGAAGCAGAAGTTCTGTCATAGAACAAAGCTGCAGCCAAATAATAATGCCAAGGAGCGCACGCAGACGGAAATTTTGCAAAAATTTGTGGGAAGCCCCAACCATTGACCATAGCCTTCACTCGAAAATATGCATTATAAGCAGCTAGAAAAAATTTTCAAAAAAAAAAAAAAAAGTGGGAAATCCGTGGGAAAAAATATTAAATAAAAATCATGGGGGGGCGACCCCGAAATTGCCAGGAATTGTGTTGAAAGTGGGGGGGGGGGGGCCCGCCGCAAATGGAGAAGGTGATAATTCCACACTAAAATTTTTATGTACACCCCCCCAAATCGATTTTTTCAGATTTTTTTTTTTTTTTTTTTAAACCCCTCCTTAAACTTTTGAAAATTTTTAGCTAAAAATTCGAAATTTTTCCAAAAAATTTTCCCCTTTCGCGAAAAATTGTTTGCTTAAATTCGCTTGAATTGAGCTAAAAATCGTTAAAAATAGCTATAGATTGAGAAATTTTTTCGTTTTTCTCCTGGAAAACTGACTTTTCGAAATTTTTCGCCGATCCCTAAAAACGTGTACTTTCCCTCCCCCCAATCTACTTTTCGCGACCCCCCCCCCCTTTTTTCGCCAAAACCCCCACCCACTTTTTCTGAACCCCCACCCCCACTTTTTTCCGCCAGCCACCACCAATCCCGGGCCCCCCCTGGATCCGCCACTGATTACTGATCCGCGCAACAAAACTTTAAGAAAAATAGCACTTTCTGACAAAACGTTTGGCTACAGTTAACGCATAGCAGCGTTTTTTTTTCAAAATCGGATTTCATCAAATTGTCATTTGCGACTTTCTGAACGTCATTTGCAGAAATACAGTTTTGTTTTGATTTTAGGATTCATTGCATTGTTATATTTTTGTTTAAAATACTTAGTATATACACAAATAAAATAAATATACACAGTGAAAGACTAAATAAAACACAAAAATACACAGCGAAATTTTCGAAAGTTTTTGCAAAAATTTTTCTGAAAATTAGTTATCAAGTCTTTTCATATTTAGAAAATAGACTCAAAATGAAAAACTGATGAAACAGACTTCCCCTCTTTGCAATCATTTATAATGGTTTTCTGCACTGAGAATTTATTTTAGGAGTTCTATTTTTTCTCCAAATACTTTTGCTTTTCCAGTTTCGTTTATTTTCTTACAGCTGCTGTACTAGAGCGTGCAAATATTTGTAAGATGGTATAGTATAGCTACTTCATACAAGTCAATATCGTTTCTTGTACATATCTATCATAAAAAAGCAGTGTGAGTCACAAAAATTGTTGCTGTCGCTTTGTAAATATTCAAAATACAACTTTTCAATGCGTTTTTGCCGATAATTTTAAAATTTCTCTCCCCGCTGTTCTGGATATCTTTAGTAGAATTGGTGTTTTCTGTCCATATTATGGAACCACCCCGGCAGCAATTAAAAATTCGAACATTTTAGTACGTAATTAGCATGTTTGTGAAAAATAATTAAAAAGTTGAAAAATAAAGAAACCATTTCGGCAAGCCGAGTTTTTTCAGAAAGTAAATTGTCAATCTAGTTTCGACATGTTTTAATGGATTGATCTTTTTAGTTTTCCATCGTGAATTTTATTACAATTTACAAAAATTCCTCAGCGTCCGGGGGGCCCCGCCCCCTAGGCCCCCCGAGTGGGTTCTTAGGGGACATTTACACAAGTGCAGTTTTTCAGAACTTTGGCTTGAATGATTCCAAAAATAACAGTGTAGCAAGCAAACAACGTTTAAAATTTATTTAATTTATTATTTATTTTAATTTATTAAATATTTAAATTTTATTTAAATTTATAATATTTCGTATTATGTCTGAAAAACAACATTTTTAGATTTTACACAGTTGCAAACAAAAATACACACTGAAATTTAAAATTTACTCAAGATTTACACAGGTCCGATTTTGAAAAAAAAATCCCTGCTTCATTGGAATATAATTTCGGCCTAATTTTTACCTTGTTGGCGTATGTTGCTTCACAGCTCACACTGTCCCGCAAATGTATCCTACTTTAACTCTACGTACTTACATACAAATATCTGGTGTCTATGTATATGTATATGTGTCATGACTTTGAACATTAACAATGATGAGATATATAATACAAGCGGGGAGCTGGTTTGGGGGCGGCGGAGCCCCCCAGAACTTGAAGGAGTTTTTTGCTTTCTAGATGAAATTGTTCTGCAAATCTATAATTCCTTTCATATTGCGAAATTTATATATATATACACCTTTCGAAGGAAATAAGATTTTTTCTAAAATTGAATGATATTTTAAACCTTTTTCTATTCTAAAATCCATATATAGGCGTAACGGGGATTTGGGTTGAGTCCTTATTTTTTGGACCCCCCCCACGACCCCACCCCCCCCCCCCAATTCCCAAACCTCCCTCCAAAACAATTTCTCTATTTTTATGCAAAAATCGCATTTTCAGCCATTGCTAATGCCGAAAAAGACAAAATCCGGTAAGTAATTTTAACATGCGACAGTGTTTCTAAACTCGAAAACTTGATAAGTACAATGTTTTGAGTCCAGAATATAGTCAATACAGCGTCTAAAATTTCAAAAAACCGTTATAAACGTGTATTTCTCGCGATAATAAACACGTTAAGCCAAAATTTTGGACTTTTTTAAAAATTTTGATAAATTTACCTGAAAATGCCCCATTGTTGGCCCAATTTTCGCGCCTATCGACGCTTTTATCCCAATTGCACTGATTAGAGGGCCCAGAAAACCCCAAAATTTCTCTTAAGGGAGTTATCCCCCCAACCCCCCCAATTGCACCTATGCTATAATCTTTGCTAAAAATACCGTTTGAACTATCCGGATGTATAACCCCCCCCCAATTGCACCTATGCTAATATCTGCTAACAACGTTGGAAATCTACGGATGTATATATAAGCGCTCGCGGAATTTGTGGAAACGCCCTTTTTGTGTTTTGCCAGTTTATATACGTACGCTATTTACCTTTTCTTACCTTCAAATCGCGACGACTGGACTGGCATCCAGATCAATCTCTAGTATGTAGTTTTAAGCATTTATGCAATAAAATTTTTGAAGCTTCCTTGCATTATTAACCGAGAAAATCCGAAGAGAAAGTTTTCAAATAAAATATTCAGCGAAAATGGTATATATGAGAAACATACATCAAACTCAAACATAAGGGGGTGTAACATTACGTAAGTCTCGTAATCTATGGCTTTGTATATGCCTATACTGGTCGGCTAATGATCTTTATTATTGACATCGTCGAAGCTGAACATAAAGCACAGACAACATAAAGCGGGGATTTGGTCGCTTGGGGGCGGCAGCCGGCCCGAAAAATCTGAAAAAACTTTTTGAAAAATCACTGTTAAAACATAATGGAAACTTTCCATTCTTTTTTAAATTTAAAGTGTTATATACTTCCACATTTGAGAAACTATCAATTTTTCTTTCTGTCATTTTTGTTTTGACGTCGTCAAAACTATTGTTCATTTCTGCAAACGACGCTATTTTTTTTGACCAAAAAAAACCTAGACG